>SNQJ01S0019673.1:88123-109193 GCA_010110895.2 Picea sitchensis
TCTCTCTCTCTCTCTCTATATATATATATATATATATCACTCCTCTAATTCTCTCATTGGAGTAACTATACATGCCCCATTCCCTACAAACTTCATTTACAAATTCCTTCCTTATTTCACTGGGATTATCCCGCTCCCCTGTCATGGTTTGGATTAGCTAATTGTCCATAATTTCTTATTTTTCAGTTTGATCAAGTAGCTCTAGATACTACACTGTATTTTTCACAAATATTGTTAGTTTGTCACCCCCTATACAGTAGAGGTCCATTCCCTTCCTGTACTAGATAGTATTATCTCAATACTTGAAAATTTCTTGAACTGTGTTTTATATTCATGACTACTCCCCAACCCCCTAGACAAAATGTAATTGAGTTGTATCCACGCATGTTCCCCTTTGATGATAGGATGAGACCATAATCATTGGCTCACTCATATCCCTCCTCTCAACCATGATCATCAACCCTCCTCCAAAAGCAGTGCGGTCAGGATAAATTCATCCATTTAATCCCTTGGCTATTATCCCTACTCCCACATCTCATCATTGATCCACAACCCTCCAAAATTAGAGCGAATGATATGTATTTCTCATTTTGGTCACCCCAAAACAAAAATACAAGAAGAGTATGATGCTCTCTCTTGAGGGAATCTCACTTATATTCAACAACTAGTGCTTGATGAGGAACTTTAAACAAATCCCTCATTCACATCCACAAACACCAAAAAAGGTGCCAGGTCGAGCAACTGGCGACAATCACATCTTGTTTTGAATAATTATCATCTACTCATAGTCAAACTATCCACTTGGATAATATGCAACTGTTAGCTCGAGGATGAGACAAATAATAGTGGTGGGGGCCTGTTGGCACCTAAAGTTTTGGGTTCAATTTTGTGCACGAACACATTCAAATTTGTTTCCAAGTTTTACACGAAGAATGACCAGAAGTGCGTGCCAAACAATTTTTTTTCAGTTGCACACAAAGCTTAAATTATACCAAGTGCACGTCGGTCCAAGTTGTTTCAGTTGCAATGGAAATAAAAAAGATTCCCGCTGGAAGAAAATAATGAATCATTGGGAAATATTCCCGAATTATTACAACCAACAACATACGAGGATGTGGGACTACCAAAGAATATGCTCTTCAGGAAATTAAGAATTCCATTGATATAGAAAGTCTACGTGGAAAACTGATAGACACCAGAAGTGTGCAAGGTAGTGTTTTCAGAAAAATGAATGGATCAAAGTAGAAGGAGACAATGCTCCCCTACAGACAAAGCTATAAAAGGATGTAGTAATATCACAAATAGGGTCGATTATCTAGATAGATGTTGAGGAAAAGAGATTCATTGATTCCTTAGTATTAAGCTCACTTTGATCTTGTTGTAACATTGTAATGCTTTTAAATATATTTCTCCATCTATTATATGTTTGAGTGTTCAGAAAAGGTGCATTGCGCAATGTGTTGTAACTATGAGGATTTATATAGAAAATATATGAAGTTCTGTGGCTCTCATATATATCCGTTTTGCGCAATGTATACCTTTTATGTGATGGAATGGCTCTAGTAATAAAGATGTGATAGTTATGACCCAATATATGTTTATCATGTATGAGTTGAATATGTGTGTGTATTTTTTTCTTCTTAGTCCTAATAATTTCTCAGATATGATATCCATCGACGCCAATCCTGATGACCCTTTGTGTTTTTATCCTTCATCCCTATCACAAAACCTTATGGTCTTTGTGATCCTCTCTGCATCTCAGGTGATACCTTCCTTTTCCTTGGATGGGGATTGATATGTTGGTGCTTTGGGGTTTTTGTTGGAAAACGATGGATGAACCCTGGGTATAAAATCCCCATTATTAAGAAGGATGCATGAAAGCATGGATCAAAATTCCCGACAAAACTATTGTCTCTATTGGTCTCAAATTAGTATTAGTGGAAGTATGCATTTTCATCCATTCATACAACAAACAAGGAAATTCAACAAAGAAAGTCTCATGCATATTAGTATACAGATACTTTTATTTACATTCCTTCACATTTACTCTCAAAACTTGAGTTTATCACTGGAAAAAATTATGTTCCTTTTCAGTCAACCAATCTTGAATTTCCTCCCAAGATGGGTACCACCTCATTCTTTTCATTCATCATTCAATACAAGAATTTTAGGTCCCATCAACGAAACCATTTGTTGGGTCATTTTATGATTGTGTGCATCCTTCATAATGTCGATAGGTTAAGAACTAGGGTTCATCCAAACTTGAACAACAAAATCCCCAAAGCATCAACATATCAATATTTAGCCAAGGATGAATAAATTCACACCCGATGCTATGAGGATCATAGAGACCATCTAGTCTTATTTCAGGGATGAAGGGATAACCACTCAAATATCCATTAGGTTTGACATTCATATGTTCCATATATGATAACTTACAATTATTAATATGAAAAAACAATACACACATATATCTAATTTCCACATAAGTAAGACATTATAGATCATAATTGTTGCAACTCTATTATCTTCGTCATTTAATCAAACTCAGGAAGACATTAAGTATAAGATAATTAACATCAACAAAGTTTCATATAATCTTTATAGAATTCCCCATATTTACAATACATTTCACCATGTGCATCCCTTCGAACCTTAGACATATGATAGAATAAGATTTACAATCACCAGCATTACAGTATTAGAATACTATAGAGGCTCATAGAAATCTCTTCAATAATAGGCAACAACAATGAACCAATAAATCAACCAAGTGACTAGTGCTATGAATCAAGAAAAACAACAACCTCTTCCTTGTCATCCTTACTTCCTTTTATACCCTTGTTATTTATGGAGCTCTGTGTCTATCATTTCTGGATCCAGTATAGAGGGCCCAAGCGGCCGAAGCGAGATTCTGGGTCCAACGGCTGGCACCGTCAGCATAACTGATGTGGTAGGATGATGGATGATGCATTTGTCAATAACATGAATTATATATCAGACATGAGGAGTGGTGGTTGTAAAGAAGACTAAAAACTCTACAAATGTATACAAAGAAAAACCTGATGTAGGGGGCCTATGCTTAGGCGTAAAAATTCTTTAAGTATAACCCGTTTATGGGTTCTTTGAGAGGGTAGCCTTCTTGAGAGGCCAATATGTAGGCAAATTTAGTGAGGCAATGTTGGAAGATGAAGGGTCCATGCCATAATGACTAGAATTTTCCATGTCTGAGACTATCGAGGGAAATATTGTAGGCTAACACGAGATCACCTTCATTGAATGAGAGAAGGTTGACATGGCGATCGAAGGTGGATTTGGACCATTTTTTAGCTGCCTCATTGTGTTGTAATGAAGATCAATGATCTTCATCAAGTGACTCTAAGGTCAGCAGGTGCTACTCCATTGGAGAAGTGTCAGGTAATAGCTCAATGGAAGTGCGTAATGTGGGTATTTCGCACTCAATAGGTAGGGTGGATTCGATCCCATGGATGAGGTTTAACAATGTAAAACATGTGGTAGTTTTGACTACCGTGCGATAATCCCATAAAGCGGAAAACAACATATGATGTCAGTTGGTCTTATGTTTGTTGATAGTAAATTGTAGCATGGATTTGAGGACTTTGTTGACAACCTTGACTTTTCCACTGGACTAAGGGTAGTATGTGGAGAAAAACTCATGGGTGAAGCCTAAATTTGAGGATATTTCTGCAAACATCTCGTTCTCAAAGTGTTTACCATGATTGGAGACTAACTGTAGTGGGACTCTGAACCAGGAAATGATGTGTTCGAAGAAAAAATGCATTGTTGTGTTAGTGGTGTTGTTTAATGTGGGCATGGCTTTGACCCACTTGGTAAAGTAATATACTACCATGAAAATTTAATTGTGTCCATTACTGGATGGAGGGTGGAAAGTCATGAACTCTATGCCCCATTTATAGAAGGGATCCGTTGTGATCACTGGATGTAGAAGAGATGGTGGCTCTTGTTCTTTGTTTGCATAAATCTAGCATTTGTCACATCGTTTGACAATGTGGATGCAGTCATGAAACAAAGTGGGCTACAAGTACCCTGCTCGAATGATTTTTTGGGTGGTGGACATACTCGTGAGGTGACCACCGCAAGCGCTGTTGTGGAAATCGTTCAAGACTCTATTAGCTTTGTCGATGGTAAGACATCACCAAATAATGGTATCGACCCCGCGTTGATAGAGAATATCTTCAATCAAGAGGTAGTGGGGAGGCTTGATGGAGAATGCATTGATGATCATCGCGAGAGAGATGAGACCCAAACTTCTGTGTACAAAGGTAGATGAGGAGGTTTCCATACCAGGGGTCATCAGAGGGGATGAGGAAGAGGTGTTCATTGGGGAAATCGTCATTGATGGGGGAAGTTGTAGCGTCCGAGGAAAAAGACGTAATGAGTTTGGCAAGGACAAGAGATTTCTTTATTTTGGGAGTAGAGAACTATAGATCATATTCCCGGAGGATAACGATCCATCAGGAAAATTTTCCATTAATCTGTTGTCGACTCAACAAGTACTTCATAGGGTTGAAATCTTCTATGACCTTGGTAGTTCGAAGCAGATTGTAATGCCATAGTTTTTGGACTACAAGGACAACTGCTAATGCAAGTTTATGATAATGATTATACTTCAAGGGTGGCCCTGAAAGGTTTTTACTAATGTACTAAATGACATGTTCACACTCATCATCCCCTAACTATACGAGGAAACCTGCTATTGAGAAAACTTAGGATGACAAGTAGAGGATGCCATCACGGTCATAGTCTGGGGGACTAATCAAAGGGTCATTTGATAAGGAGGATATTAAATCATCAAAATTTGTTTAAGCATGGTCATCCCATCAAAATGGGACACCATGACACAGTAAGAAGAGAAAAACATGTGTGTGAGTGGTGTAGTCTGGGAGAAAGCGACGTAAACAAATGGTTTTTCCTTGTAGGCTTTGCAGTTGGCGTAAATTCTTTGGTGGTGGAATTTTTGTGATATCTTGGACCTTGAGGGGATCCACAGTGGTTCCATGTTGGGATACAATGAACCCTAGGAGGCCCCCAACAGTGATGCAAAATACACACTTGAGGGGGTTCAAGAGGATATTGAATTGGCGACATCGTTGGAAAATGATTCTTAAGTCGTCTAGATGTTGGGTTCACTTTTTGGACCGAGCAGTGAGGTCATCCAAATAAGAAAGATGATGCAAGAAATATCATGAAAAACATATTTCATGGACCGTTGAAACATAGCACCAACGTTTTTGAGTCCAAAAGGCATGACAGGATAAGAAAAGGTATGCCAAGGGGTAGTAAAAGCAGTTTTATAGTGATCTACTAGATGGATTTGGATTTGATTCTAGCTGAAGAATCCATCCATAAAGGATAGTGCCTTGTGGCCGACATAGTTGTTGATGATTTGGTCGAAGAAATGGGTTGTAAAGTTTTCTTTGGGATAAGTGTGGTTGATATTGTGAAAGTATGTGCAGATGCAAATAGTTCCATGTTTTTTGTTAATGAGGATGGGGTTCAAGACCCATGAAGTGTACGCAATGGGGTAAATGAACTCGAGAGCACATAGCTTGTAAATTTTATCTTTGATAGCCACAACTTTGGATGGGTGAAGGGGGCATTTCTTTTGACTAACAGGGGCGACATCTGGCCAAGTGTTGATTCGATGTTTGACTATAAACGGATTGAGGCTGGGCATCTTCTTATATGACCAGGAAAAAATATCCCGACATTCCTGAAAGAGAGATTTGTAAGCAATGAGTTCTTGAGGGGATCATGTGGTGCCAATGGTGATTTATTCTACGATTCTTGGTTTAATGGAAATGTGAATTTTGATGGTGGGGGATATATTGGCCATGTTTCCTTAGTCAAAAGCATCTGGGGCAGGGATAGGGTTGTTGAACTAGTCTATATGCCCCGAAGGAATAAAATCCTTAGTTTTTATTTCACACATGGAGGCTTGGATAGGGGGGTGAAAGGCCTCCTGTGAAAGAAAAAGTGCTCGATTATGGAGAGAATTCCATGGGAAATTGGGGGTAGTGAGTTCCTCCAGGATATCTTCGTCATAGTGAAAAATGAGAGAATACAAGGGATCCAAGGAGGTGACAAGGGGAACTATCAATGGGTAAGTGTTATTGACCTCAAGTGGTGAGGACACAAACATGATATCGTGTACAGGGTGTGAGGGATCACTGGAAATAAAGTAAATGTATCGATATTGTGGATGATACCTCGTTCGCTCGGGGATTGATGACAAAATATATCGAATATCAGTAATGTGAGCCTCAATAGGGAGTGGATGAGAGGGATTTGGCCGAAATGTTTGGCATACTGCAGCTAACGTTTGGAGAAATTGATGTAGAGATAGGAAACAATGAGTGTAATGGCCATATTTTGAACAGATGGCATAAGTAAACTTGGTACGTAACGCTTTATTGCGTGTGGTTGAGGACTCCGTAGTAGCAGTGGATGTACTTGGTGGAGTGGCGAGAAATTTGGTTTATCTAGGGATCTAGATGAGATTGTGTAACTCGAGAAGAGTAGGACATCTGTTAGTGGGGTGTCCTTCTCTTTTGCATAGTGTGCAAGGAGGTTGAGCTCGGGGAGGAAGTGGAGTTGTGGGATTGTTCTTCTTTCGTCTACCCCTAGTGGTGGGGGTGTTTCTTCTTGTTGTGGGTGGGGGTGGTGTGGTAGGAGCTTGTATTGGGATATGCATCGGTAATCCTTCTGTCTGAGGAGGGAGATATGGTGGAGGAACCATAGCGGGTGGATGGAGATAGCATACAGGGATGGAAAGAACCATGTTGGGAAGGGTAGAGTAGAATATACCTGGAATGCTTGGACTCCAGGTGGAGGGTAGAAAAATGGGATTTTGGTAATGTCTTGGGGGGCTGTCTCCTAAACCAGGATTTTCCCCTAGAGGGCGGGGGGGGGGGAATCTGGGATAAGTGGTGTAGTGAGGTTCTCAGTGAATTCTTGAGGTAATAGTGCTACGGCTGGTGGAATTTTGATGTGGGGAGGGGAATCTGTGGAAGGGGTATTGTCTTTGATATATGTTCCATTAGAAGACATGACACACACTTGTGTTGAACGGTGTAGGAGAGGTGGTGCTCCATGATATACCCCCATCAAAGATGGGTCCTTGAAAATTATGGGACCCATGTCAATGACCGAAAAATCATTCGAGCTAGTGCGGACAAGGGGGAGAATGTTATCAATGTTGGCGAAATGATTAGGCTCGTAAAGTGTAAGTTGGTCGATGGTGACAATTTTCCCATTGTGGGGGAACATCATCATTCAAAACATAGAAGAGGCTACTGCCTTCATAGCATACATGTAGATACGTTCGAACAAGATATTGTAATCAAGTGGGGCATCAATAAATTCAATGTCGATGAGGATGGTTTTTCCCCCAAGTTCTACAGGGACATTTTGGAAGAGCCCTTCGGGCGACGATGGGTGACCATTGTAATCTCTCACGGTGATGGAAGATGGTACTAGTTCAGGGGAGCCGAGATTTTTCCATAATACTTTGGACATGATGCATTTGTATGCACCTTCATCGATTATGAATCAATGAACTATGATGTTTCATATATTAACTGGTATCTGAAAATCTACCAGGGTTGGGAGGCGTGGTTCTCCGCTATCTAGATCAAAGGTGATGATTCTAGTATAAACTGAGTTGACTGCCCCTAATGTGGAAAACAAGAATTTATGTTGATTTGGATAGGTTTGGAGGACCTCCAATACATACATGGTTGCATGATACTGTGCTCGTCGACCAGACTGTAGTTATGGGTTTCTTTATCATGAGGGTTATGTACATTTTGTCATAACGACATACAATGTATATGAGGGTTTGGTTCAGTGTTATGGCATGGAATCATCAATGGTTCTCTGGATGTAGCTGGATCCGCTTTTGAGGTGGTTGGGGAAGATTCAGGGGGAACACCATATTGATGACCATGTTTTTGCAAAAGAATCTCTTCTTCACTGGTAAGGAGGATATTGTGATCGACTAGATTTCCGGGATGATTGGGACTTGGGTTTTGATACTTCCCCATTTGGGGTGGAACATGTTATACCTCCTGTTGGGAATTCATCACACCTTGGTTTGGAATAGGGTTTTGCAACATGACCAGAGGTGGCGATTGAAAATACTATTGTGGGGCCTACTGAGGGGCTGGTGGCACTGGAGGACGTTGCACATTCATGGATTCTTTCATCTGTTTGAAATTGGAAATTTGGGTGAAATGGTGAGTATAATGTTCATACTCACCACATATAGTGCAAGGGAGGTTAGTTATGAGTTTTTTGTTCTTCCCTTGTCGTGGTTGATTGTTATTGGTGCCCCCATAGGGGTTTTAGTTGCCTTGATTTTGGTTTCCTCCAGCAATATGGTTTTCTTGGGGGTTATTTCCTCCAGGTCATGGGTTGTTATTGTTTCATTTTTTCCCTTTCTTCTTGTAATTATTCGGTGGATGGGATGAATTTTTTGTATTCAATTGTTCAAAAGTATGAAGATGTTGAATGGGAGAGGGTTGAAAAAAGTTAATGCCTACATGTGGTTGTCCCGGTGGAGGCGAAACCAGCTGCGGAGGACCAGGAAATGGAAAATATGGATTTTTTTTTTGTGGAGATGATCCATATGGCGTGTAGGAAGTTGAATCACTTCCACAATTGTTGAGGTTATATGTGGGGGTTGAGGGTGAAATCATACTTGGTTGAGAGACTAGATGCATCATGGGTATCGGTGAGGGTCCACCCATTGGTTGAGGGGGAGAAACTATATATGACTATTGGTGAGTGGAAGGAGGGTAATAAGATGTACCTCCATATGGTTGTGGATATTGATGTGCACCATAAGTGGGTGATGGGTGGCCGTAAGGGTTGATATGGGTCATGGACCCAATCAACCCAACCACAACATGGGACATCCCAAGTTTGTCCTGGCCAAATGGTATGGGTATGGGTGCATCAGGTAATACTATGTATAAGTAACCTGAGTTAGCATAGATGAGTTCAAACTGTTGGGCCTTGCTGATGGCTTCCTCTTTTGACTGAGGAAAAGTGGATGCTACCTCCTTGGCAATAACAAAGATGAGTGATTTAATAAACCAATCAAGACATTGTTCTTTGGTGGTTTATGCTTTACACAAACTACGTTGTTGATGCCATTCATGGATGTGGTCGGCTATGTGGATAGAAGTGGTTTGTTTGAACTCAGAGAGAAGTTCTTATCCAGTATCATGACAAACTAGTAGTTGGAAAAAGGAAAAAAAGGCCTTGGAAATGATTCAAAGGTCACATGGGACACTGATTTTTCGTCCACATACCATTTGGCTGATGAGCTCGTGAGAGTTCGTTGAAAAAAAATTAAGTGAACATAATCATACATGATACTGTTTGAAGAGAACCATAATTGGAAGGTCATAACATGGTTGGAGGTGTCCTCCCCTAGTTTTCCTTCAAACTTTGGAATATCTGAAGGCAATTTGGTATGCATATTGGGCCAAGTGGGGTCATGTAAAATGGGATCATTTGTAAGTTTGGTCAAATTAGGAATGTTGAGGGATGCCAAATATGGAATTGGGAGATTGGGCAAGGGATTATTTCCATCCATTGTGTGAGTAGGTAGTGGAACTGTCCCTTGAGAGGGATTTGGTGGGTTTGTAATTCCTCCTTGGGAAGAAGTTTGACTCCCTCTTCCTCGTGAAGGATAACCAATAGACAGGTGACCTTGGGTATTGGACCCAAGCAAAGTGGAACCAAGTAAAGTTGATCCCAAAAAAGTAGCAGTAACAGGGGTGTGAGATGATTGAGCTGGTGAGTTGGCAAGACTAGGGACTCCTCCTAGAATAGGAGGGGGATTCTGCAAGTGTCTGGAACGACGAAGATTATGTGGTTCCTCTATGGTTTCCAACTAGAAAAGTGAATGTGTTCAAATGGTGACAAGAGAAAAATAAATGAACAAGAGCTTTGTATATTTTTGACCTTCACAAAATAGTGTAACTCACAATTGCATGTAATCAAATGAACATCATACATAAATCAACTGTAAATAAACAAGCATGTGGATAGGTGGATTTTTTTTGCATGGGGGAAAAATAAAAACAAATGCTTGTTTCCTAAAAGACATATCATCCTTCCTCTCAATTAGCATCGGGCCTTCCAAAAGTCACCGGAAGAGGAACTAGTGAAGGTTGAAGTAATCGGTTATAATGAGGGGTAGAGGATGCACAAAAATATTTCCCAATAGCCACACAAAATATGATCAAGGTGTGATTGCATCCTACAATTGCCACCTGGGTGGATATCCTAAGTTTGGCCACTAAGTACCTCGGTCAAAGTGCGACATTTAGATTTTTTTCCTCAGAAATGAGTCACAGGTTGGATGCCCTCACAAGAGTTGGGTGACTCAAGGAGGGATGCACAGAAGAATCGAACCTTGGCCTTCGACCCTTCACGTGTATCTCCCTGCCTTATGGTGTAGGAACACTTGATTTGGAGGATTTGAAAGTTCCCTATTTCTCAACTTCTATTGTTTTAAAATGTGAGAACCTGATAATGGGGGGTTATTTGGATGCCTACCCCTGAGATCCTACCTAGACTAAAAAAATACTTTTGGCACCTCCCATGGAGAAACATTTAGTGTGTTTTTAGAATTTGTTTAGATGTGGTGGACTGAGAGATTGGGGTCATGAACCAACCTCGTTTGATTTAATTGGGTGTGGATGATTTTCAAAGAAGTAGTTGGGTCTTTCAGAATTCTTTTGGAGAAAACCTACTTCGAACTCCAATTTTCAAATGGAAATTATGTGTCTGAGGAGTGACTTTGTGTGCAATACAACGACAAGTATTCTTTACAAATATTCCTTACAAATATTCTTTACCTAGCTTACTATGTGTCTTTGGTACAACCTTGTGGAATATTTAAATCCCTAAAGAACTAGCAATGTGGACATATGGGTCCTTACAAATCCTTTAGACTCCCTAAAATGTTGTCTATACTGAGAAAGCTTTGAAACTATCCTAGATTTTTAGACATGTGGACATGTATGGGTCCGATACTTTTATCCTTAAACTTCTCTAGATTGTGATCTAAACTAAGAAAGCATGTAGAAACTATCCTAATATTGTAAGCATGTGGGCATGTATGGGCCCTTACAAAGATTTAAGATGATTTCAACGACTAAGAGGAACCCTAGGGAGGCTTTATCCTCTCCTAAATAATTTTTTAAGGGAGTTGAAATGTCCTTTTAACCACCTTTCTGATTTCTGAGATCACACAAGGGTGCTGGGGAAGAGCATACTTGAGGGTTAAATTTAACTTCTAGTCCCAATTTAAGTGATTGTGTATGAAAGCAATAACTTCAGCTTAAAATTTTACAAGCCAAATGAGCCATCCATGTGGAAACAAAGAAAAAGAGGATAATAATGATTCTTTTTACCCCCAAAGTGCCTATGTTAGATAACCTTTCTTATGAGAAAGGAATTTAAGTGGATTGTAGTTACCTTACAAAGTGCATGAAAATAAAAATATGAAGGCTAGGGACCCTCAAACCATTCATAAAAACCCTTACAATTTTGAAAAAGTGGACTTATGTGTGAGTTACAGTGCTTACAGGCATGTAGAGGGTGCACAATGCATAGCGTAATGAATCCTATTTCACGTATAGTGCACGTATGTGGTCCTGAAAAATCCATGCAGTTCCTATCACTTGTTGGGGGAGAAATTTCAAAGTGAAATACTCCTTCCTGAACTCTAAATTTTAACTTTGGCAGGTTGGTCTACGCCGGTTTTGGTACCTGCAAGTCAAAACAATCAAAATGAAGTGCTCTCAAGGCTTAAATAGGGAAGAATTTGATATCGATCCCTAATATGGTTGCCAATATATTGTGTTGGTTGTGTCACTTGGGTGAGAAAAACAACAACACTTGCATGTTTAGATAATCCTAATCTTGCTAAACTAGAAAAAAGTTTGTGAGTGGGTTAGATAAACCAAACACACATGAAAAAAAATAAATACAACTAAAAACAACTAAGAAATAAATGTTAGAAATCTTGAGAAACTTAGAACCATGAAAATCAAACAATGACCAACATATTGCTACCAATGTATCAATAAATTAGTAGCAAAACCACCGTAGATAAATGCAGGAACTTATGAGTCCCCTCTTTGTTAAGGTCCTAACCCACACATAGGTAGATCAATGTATTCAGATGTAATAAAGGTCAATATTAATAAGGCCTTTCAATAAAATAGAATAAGGCGGATGTAAGAAGACCTAATAGAAGCTTCCACTTCTAGAAGGATCTTCCTCTAGATGCTTCTCTTAATAGACATGTTAGTATAAATAAATGAGGGTATGAGAAACCTAGATTGGAGATTATTGTAGCAGTATTTGCTTCGATTGGAGTTTCCCCCCTCGAAGAGCTTTGTGAACATTGATTTCTGAATCTAAGTGCTATTTCTATTGTTGTTCTTATATCATTTAATATTATTGTGGAGTATCTTTGGATATTTTACTATTATTCTACCATTTTCTAGCATTTTATTCGTTACGCATATTTTATATATCTGGTATCTTACCAGTGGTGTCGAGAGCACTTTCCTTGGCAGAAATTGTGGGTATTTTCGAGAATTATCCTGACGTCTTTAAGCCACAGATCATGTTCTAGCATAGAAGCAGCGGTTGAGGAAGTTCATACACGCCCAGGAAATACAAGTGGTTCTTGAACGCACAAATCACATTTGGCCACCCTTGTAACCTATTTTGGTACTAACAGTGGTGGCCAGTTTTGTGTCTGAGATGCGATATACGGAAGCCCTCTTGCAGATAAACCTCGACCCGCAGGAATAATTTATGAGTGTCCGCAGAACACTGGAAGATATATAGTACTGGGTAGTTGGGTAATTCTGGGATGGGGAATTTCGGTCTATCCTTCTTAGTTAGTGCCGAGATATTATGGTCGAGTACTACATTGGACCCGTAATAACCTGTCGAGAGAGCTATGGAGACGGGGAAAACCCTTTTTTGCAGAACCCTTGAATACCCTAACCCTTGGGGAACATAAACATAAACATAAACAAATTAAGCCAGCAAGATCTATTGCTACCATGTCTGTGTTCCAAGTAAATACACATTTATTTCTAGTTAAAGGTTTTGGGATTTTAACCTGCGGTATTCTTCGCCACCAAAGTATAACCTCAGCGGTATGAAAGGTCGGAAATGTTTTCACATTATTGGAGACCTATTCCAATGGAATTCATCTCTTCTCCTTATCACATTCCTCTCCATATCCACATTTTCTGCAAACATTTCTAACCTTGCCCGCTCGTTTTTCAGTTCACCCATCCTCATAGTATACGGTAACCAGGCGGATTCAGCTAACCTGCAATCCCTAGTTTCCTCGAGGCCCAATAAGAAGTGCAACAACTTAATGCTACTATTGCCTCCTGTGATACATACATCAATACCACCATAAATGCATCGGTAAATGTAGCCATGCAGTCTGAAATGGCCAGTCAAACAGTGATCACCCGGCTTGAATCGTCATCACTCACGCAAACTCCAAGATCCCCTCTGATTGACTCTTTCACGGTCACATACAAAAGGCCCGAAGGTGAAACTTCTTCCATTCCTTTTCAAGCCCATCACTTTCAAAGGGAAATACACCTTCCGAGGGTGGATGTAACCAAATTTGATGACTCGGACCCCATAAGTTGGAAATGCCCAAATGGAACATTATTTCTCTCTCTGTAATATTCACCGGATGACTTGGCCAAACTACGGTATGGTGTTCTCCATCCCCTAGATCAAAACTGGCTGTATGCGTGTAATGGAAAAACTTCCCATCAAGGGTTTATTGCTTGGACCCAATTTGTGTGAGCTTTATGAGCGGCTTTGACACTGCCACCAACCATTTAGGTTGTTTAGCCATTAAACTGGTCAGACGCGGTAGAAGACTACATAGGCGCATTTGGTGCTGGCTTTGAGCAGGCATGAGTGATGCTTTCTTCGAGAGTGTTTTATCAACGGCCTCAAAGGGAGATTCGGGCACATGTCCCTCATGGCTCGACCTATGATGACTTGGGTGGAGGCTACTTAAAAAGATAAAGAAGCACAACAAATGGATTCCTCTCAAAACCGTAAGCATTCCTTCCCTTGCCCTAAAATAGTAAACCCCACTACTCCCTTAGCCATTAAAAGTCCAAAAATTGACTAGGGGCACCAGAAATGGTTTGAGCGACGTGAAAACTCAAAGGCCTACATTATAATTGTGATGAAAAAATATTTCCCAGGGCCACAAATGTAAGGAACAAAATCTTTTATGGCCATATCCGAGGATACTTACGAAGGATGTCGACCCCACTACCTTGTGCCCAAGTCACCGAAATGTGGCCTCAAACCCTCCCTCAAATCTCGAAGTGGAGCCGATCATTTCCCTCAACTACTCTCATGAATTCTCCTCAAACCCTCAAGTTAATGGTTACATCAAGCGAAAGGTCATCATTACGGTTGATAGTGGTAGCACCACAATTTTATTCATCGCTGTAGCGGTACTTAAGAGCCATTGCTACATCCATCATCAATTTCAAATCATGATTTATATGGTGGTTCTATACTGAAATGTGACGAGCACTATGAAAATGAATATAGATCTCTCAAATGGTGACTACCACCTAAATCCCTTATGTTTCTATTGACATGCGGACGACATGGTGTTGGAGTGCCCCGGTGGCTAGGAGAACTTTGGGTCCTATTCTCATGGATTTTTAGAACTAACCATGCAATTCAACCAATAAGGCCCACCAATATAAATTCCAAGGCATCAAAACAAGATCACCTAAGATCATCAGCTCCCACCAAATGGAAAAACTTCTCAAAAAAGGTCATTATGTTGTCATTGCCCAACTCCATAGCATCCTGAGCCGCAGAGACACCCCTGATTGCCCAAGACCTCAAGCCCTCTTTCGACATCAATGGAATGATATTTTCCACTCCCCAATGTCTCCCTCCTTCCCGCGGTGTTCTTGATCATTCCATTCCCCTTGTCGGAAGCCTTTACTATTATCCATCCATGTCGCCCACTTGCTTGCGAAAAATGAAATTGGAAAAATATTACGGAACTCCTTCACTTGCCAGTCATCGTCTGGTATGAGCCTTCGTCTCGATCGTCACTAAGTCTTGTAGAAGAAGAAGGTTCTTGGAGAATGTGTCGACTTAGTGCTCTCAACAAGCCCGACCATGACTTCCGTGCTCTCAACAAACTGACCATCAAAGACAAATTTCCCATTCCTGTCATTGATGACCTCCTGGATGAATTGAGTGGCGCACAATTCTTTGCCAAACTTGATCTTCGCTCGGGCTATCACTAGATACGTATGAAAGAGGCCAACATTCCCAAGACTGCCTTTCACACTCATGAGGGCCACTATGATTTTTTGGTCATGCCCTTTGGTTTGTGTAACGCCCCCTACACCTTCCAGAGCCTCATGAACCATGTCTTCCGCCCTTTTCTCCATCATTTTGTATTAGTTTTCTTTGATGATATCCTCATATATAGCAAAACCTGGAAAGACCATCTTACTCATGTGGATCAAATTCTCTGCCTACTCTCTCAGCACCAACTTTTCCTGAAACAATCCAAATGTACTTTTGGTGCCTCAGAAGTAGAATACTTGGGTCATCTGGTGGGAAAGGATGGCGTCAGGGTGGACCCGAAAAAGATTGAAGCTATGCAAGGCTGGCCACACCCAAATACTCTCAAAATCTTGCATGGATTTTTGGGCTTCACAGGGTATTATTGCAAGTTCGTTAAGAACTACGGAAATATTGCAGCACCCCTTACGACTCTCCTCAAAAAGAACTCTTTCACTTGGACTCCAACAACTTCTCAAACTTTTCAAACCTTGAAGATGGCCATGTGCACCACTCCGGTTCTGGCCCTTCCCGACTTCACAAAGACCTTTGTGTTGGAATGTGACACCTTAGGGAAAGGAATCAGTGTTGTCCTTATGCAAGCGGGTCGACCTTTGGCCTTCACTAGCAAGCAACTGTCTGAAAGGAATCTGGGCAAACCCATTTATGAAAAAGAAATGTTGGCGATTTTTCATACCGTTGAATTGTGGCGTCCTTATCTCTTGGGGCAACGATTCCAAATTAAGACCGACCATCAAAGCCTCTAGTACTTTCTGGAACAACGCATTTCCTCCTAGGAGAAACAAAAATGGGTGACTAAGCTCTTTGGATATGATTATGAGATCATTTACAAGAAGGGAAAAGACAATGTTGTGGCAGATGCACTGTCCCGGAAATATGAAGACGAAGGATGACTTTTTTCTCTTTCCTTCATTGTACTCGATTGGCTCCAAGTTATGTGCCAGGAATGGCTTCAAGATCCCAAAAGTTCGCATCTGATCCAACAACTGCAGAACAAGGCTCCGGCTCCCCCAGGGTACTCCTGGCTCCAGGATGAGCTTTGATACAAAGGCCGCTTGTATTTAAGTAAACAATCCAACCTCAAATCCATGGTACTTTCTGAGCTTCATGCTACACCCACAGCGGGGCACTCTGTAACAACCCTAGTAGAATATATGTTTAGGGAATTATTAAGTAAAATTTATTAGGTAATTAATTTTTCTAACATATTATTAATTAAACAAAGATTGGAATAATGATACTAATTAAATATTTATTAATTAATTAATGGTTACAATTTGATTAATTAATTACATGTTATATTCATTGTCATGGGTATTAAATTAATAGGGTTAATAAATTATAAGTTTAATTTGTTAAAGACTTACATACACGGAAAGGGATAAGACATTGAACATAAAGGGATAAGATATTAATTATAAAGGGATAAGATATTAATTATAAGGGGATAAGGTAATAAATGTGTAGGTAAGGAAGTAAATGAAAAGAAGGCAGTGAAGGAGGGATATGGGGGTGGAGGTTTATGAAAGGAGGGAGGACCATTCTACGGGAGTTTTATTTGGGAGGTTTCTCTTGGATTGCACAGAGGAGAGTTTGAGTTCCGTAGTCGGATTGGATCAGTACAGGCACCAGTTTGCTGGAGGTTTTGGGCACAGGGGCCAGGATATCCATATGATATCTTGGAGCTAGGAAGTTGTCCTAGTTGGAAGGGTGGAACAAGGTTTGGGCAGTTTTGACACAGTTCAACAATGAACAACAAGACAAGCGGAGGGTTAGCATCAAACCAAGGTATGTTAATTTATGTATTTTTTTTATGAAATTTAAGGAATATGATCTATTATGAGGTTTTCCGTAAGCTATTATATTTATCTCGATAAATTTATATGTTTTGGTGATTAATTTATTTGTGCAATTGAAATGATCTATATCAAATTTTTTATTTACAGTCACTACATATGGTATCATAACTTTTTGTTTGAAATCTGGGCCTGAGGGCCAAAGCTCTAAGCTCTAGCTCCAGTCCCACCTAACCTGCAAACCAAACGCCTTATTATTTTGATTATATATAAACAAATCTAAATATATATAAACAATACAAATTGAAAATGTAAAAACAAATTTACCAAAGTAAAACAAGTGAAATATGAATACTACTAGGGTTGTTACACAATGCCTGAACTTAAGACAATATCATTAGCAAGATAAGAGCTAGTTCAGACAACCTACATTGTAAGAACAATGAACAGACAATATCATTAACAAGATAAGAAATAGCTCAGACAACCTAAATTGTAAGAACAATGAATGGGCTAGTCCAACAACGATACAACCACTTCAGAAAATTGAGTATGTTAACCACTAAACTATGTTGTAGTGAAGAAACGGAAGATGAACAGTAACTATTTTTACAATTATCTCTATTCGAATAAGATAATAGGTTCCAAATATCATATAACTCATAGCTACTCTCTTTGGCTACTACACATGTTATGTAACGACCCTGCTTCCATCAAAACAATTAGTAATTAAAACACGACCGTGAACAAAGATTAAGATGCATAAAATGCAGTCTTCCTCCTAAGTCATTCGAAACAACCCAGTCACTGTTAGGATGCAGGAGCACAAAGGAACACGTAAATTAAACATTTTTTTTGTTCAACGCGCTAAAGTTTGAATTATGTAAGGATAGAAAAATGAAACCACTGTAAACACATCCCAAAACGCAATGACCCTAACTAGGGTTTTGTGCATAAACAAGTGTTGTTCTGAAAAATATCCACTATCTGTCAAACACTAACAATAGACTAGTCTTGGGTTCATTGTTCAAGGGCCTTCCCTTTGGGCGTTAGAAGCTATGCTGTTTATGCAACAAAGGTAAATTGCGAACAGTTCGAATCATGACTGCTGGTTAGAAATTTGAAACCTGTTAACCAACGTTTTTGAGAAAATTAGAGAACTAGGATTTAAAAGCCTCTCAGATTTTTTTTTTTTACTGTTCTTGACAATTTTATCTCTTGTTTTGTGTTCTTAAAATCCCGTGACTTCTTTGAATTTTCAAATGATTTGGGGACAAAAGTTTTGATGTTTGTGTGCCGGCCAGGAAAGGGAAAATGATTGTATTTTGTCCATGAAATTCAGAAATGATTTTTCAATTCTTATCCATGGCCATGTGCTTAGGATTTGAGTTTAGAAACTTGCACACTGATTTATGAGTTTCATAATTTTATTTCTAAAATCAAAACGTCCCAAGATCCCTTTGTTACAGCTAAATAAATTTTTGATCAAAAATTTAAATGAAGCCAAGGAGAAGCAATAAAAAATTGCAGCGATTCGACTTTTACAAATTTCACACCTGGAAATTTGATTCTTGAAATTAGATCTATGAAAAATATATACGCAGTTTTTTTCACCGGATCGAATTTCCTACACAAAAATAAAACTAAACAATGATAAAACAAAGCATTTAAAGTTAAACTCCGGATATTCTCTTCATTCAGAGGATAAAAATGTAAACAAAGAGAAATAATGACATACCTCTGTTTATATCATAAGGAAACTTGAAAACAGAAATCCCCAAATCGTTGAATTTTGCCTATTAAAACTTTGGGTAAAAATCAATACTACCTGTAGCGTAATGTCCCCTATATTTGTAGATTTATCATAAAAAAAAATTGAGGAGAAAAGATTTGGCTTCTTGCAGATTACGATCATGAAACATTATCAAGAAATCGAGCTAGCGAACTGTTCGAAGCATGAGATGATTATCATAGTTTTCTTCTATGTATTCGATGCCTGGTGGTTCACTTCTATAGATCAGACCCATTGTAAATCACACAACAACACTCGAGAAATATGGCAGAGCTTCAATGTAGGGTCGATTCATGAACGCATAGGTGTAAATGAGAAAAACCCTAACTAGGAATGAAATGAAACAGGTTTGAAATTTCCCAAATGTCAGTGCCCTTCAACTCCTGCACCATATCCAATCATGAACAGAATCCTTGCAAAAATCTGACCTACTTTCCACGATCAAACTATGCATATTCTGCCTTTGAAGTAAGATAAATTCAATGTTACTCAACTACCATTCTTCTCACTGTTCTGACTTCTTCTCCAAGCTCTGAGAAACGCCATAGAATGAACCAGCAAGCCCATTCCCGAAATGAAAACATAAACACAACTTGCCTTCCTAAAAAAAGACTATGTTTTCAGAACCCAATTCAAATCCAAGTTGCCATTGATACCAGTTCCAGACCTTGAAGGTCAAATTTAATTGAAGCTGTCAGGAAGTAAGACGGATGAGATTTCATAGGTCAAATTTAATTGAAGCAAGACGGATGAGTTTACATCAACCATGATTGAATTCGCATGGAAGGATGAGATAAATGCATCCATCTCGCCGAAACTCCTCCAAAGATACCAATGATTCTATACTTAACAACTCTTCAGTACCACCTCCATGCACAAAGCCATGACCAGACCAACACCAGCGCACACGAGGCCACAAAGAGGAGTCTCGAAAGGGATGAGCACCTGGGGAGGGGGCACGTGGGCCTCATGCGAGGACCTACGATGTCGATTTCCATATGTATAGTATTTCCCAAGTAATTTTATTTTATTTTTTATTTTATTTTAATTTTAATTGTTTAAAATTAATTGTTTTAATTTTATTTAATTTTAATTATAATTATTTTAAAATAAAGTTTTAGAATTATTTAATTTAATTTTAAATTCTTAAGTTAAATTGGTTGGTATAAGAATTAATTAAGTTAATTTTAATTATATGTAGATAATTATAATTAAATTAGTTAAGTTAAATTGGTTAAATTCTTAAGTTAAATTAGTTTAAAATTTTAATTAATTTCATTTAATTAGGTCTTTACACATGCTAATTTAACCAATTTAATTAAGTATTTTGTCTTTTTAAATGAGTAAAACAACAAAAAAAAATTTTGAATTATTAAAGGGTTTTGAACCCGCGACCCCCACCAAGCGAAGCGCCTTAAAAAGAACTCTAACACCAACGCGCCCTCATAAGTCTTTATAAATAAATTCTTTTACTTATTTAGATTAATGGTAACACTGTCGGGATAAGAGTAGTATTATTATTAGGAATATACAGTATGAAGATTAAGACTAACTGGCTTATTACCTAACCTATTGATCCGGAGTTAGCTAACCGAGTTGAATCGTAATTAGTGAATGCACCGGAAATCAAGGTAAATGATTATTTAGCGCTGCTGATCTTTGTATCCAAAGTATAAACTCCGATTGTCCAAGCGTCAGGTTCATGAGACCGTACACACAATTCGTCGAGCCGAGCGCCAAGTCCCTCCACTCCATTCCACCAGTCAAAGTTAACGCTAAATATCAATGCAACATTCAACAACTCCAACACTACGCGCCAAGGAAAATCTCACGAGTCAAGCACCGGAGGATATTTATTTGTAAGTGAAAAGTTAAAAGGACTTAGGCTAGGACAGGTGGGGAGGAGGCGGCATATGCACTAGGAGAGTAAGCATGGGAATTGGCAAGTATGGCGCAAGGCTACCGTAGCTTCAGGGCAAGGGAACCAATAGTTTTTTTTTTTTTTATAGGG
>SNQJ01S0019673.1:109203-136994 GCA_010110895.2 Picea sitchensis
GATCGTGTTGTTCGACTTGTGTTTAGTTGATGGTGTTTATTGACTTGAAAGTTGATTTTGAAAACGCCATGTGCTTTGATAAAGTACGAGATGCGACAGTTGTTTGTTTAAGAACAAAAGATTTTGTTGGCATCGTTTTCAATCTTGTATGATTTGTTTTCAAGATTGATGGTTTTCTTGGCCTGTGACAAGATGTCGCAGGAAAGTTTTTTGCAGCCATTGGAGAGATGATTATGTTGACGCCAAAGAGTTCGAAAGAGGGACTTGATTCTCAGTGGGAAGGTTGGCAGTCTTCCAAGCACAGAGAGAGAGTGGGTCAGCAGCAGCCAGAGAGCAGTGGATGAAGGACATAGCCAGTTGCGGTGCACAGCATGTCAAAGTGTTCAGGTGATTGTCAAAAAGATTTTGATATAACTTGAAAGCAGACAGATAAGCTTTTGTGGGTCCAAAAGCCTTTCAGTGGGAAGGTGTGATCAAAATCTAGACCAAGGGGCAAAATTTTGCTCAATTTTCAAAGTGCTCGGAATGCGACGAAAACGATGTCATTGCGTCTGTCTCGTCTTCCTGATTCCGACGGTATATTTACTTTCTCAAACGGAGTCTGTATGGAGAAGTTATCGCGATCTGTTCGCCAAGGCAAACAGGTAAAACAAATTTGGAATGCTGACTGTACCTGTCCGTATAGTCCGTACGTCCATGTGGAGGGCCGTACCATCATGATGACGTGGCAACCGTACAGTCGAAGTGGAAGGTGACGTGGAAATCTTCGATTGGTTGACTTTGGGCGAATATTATGGTGACACGTGGCATATTGTAGGCGAATGGAAAGGTGCCACGTGGCCCAATGAAGGGCTGCCACGTGGCACCCTTTGATTGGCTGTTGGTGTTTGTGTGGTTTATTAAAATTATATGGAGGCCGCGGTGTTCGACCCCCGGAACTCCCCCCACTCTACAAAGTCTTCGCCAACCTCCACTAACCATTAGTCCGCCAAGTGTTTCTTGTCATATATGTCTGCGCATATATATTTAATTTCGTGCATTTGTATTATTTGAAAAGGGGGGCGGGCCGGGGCTTAGCCCCGACCCATGGTTCCACCAAACAGCATATAACCGTGTTATATTGGTGTTTATGCGCGCGGGTTATAAAACATTAATCCGGTTCTATGCGAATTAAATATGACCATGTTATATATTGAAACGCGCGGGGTTATGTTTAATATATAACCATTTACCATTTACGGTTATGTGAAATATGGAGCGCGGGGTTATGTTAAATATATAACCATTTACGGTTACATTGTTTGTTTAATATATAACCATATGTTAACAAATGTGCACGCGGTTGTATATTCGCGTGGGGTTTTAAAATGTTAGCCCACGATTTTGCGTGTTTAACCATATGACCACAGTTGGAGCGCGCAGAGTTGGTTTCAAACGGTTATGGTTTAACCACTTTTTGACATGTGCGTGGTCACATTGACTCCCATATGCCCGAGAGCTAGGCGGTTGGGGGCTGGAGGCGCCCTAACCATCCTACAGTTTGCACAGTTATTCGGAACCGCTCGGTGCTGGGTTTAAACGCGCATTTTGGAGCGTGTTCCAGGTTCATGCACACAGAGGTGCGTTCTGAAGAACCAGTTCTAGCAAAGTAGAAGGAGGAAAATGGAGTAGGCCTAACTTCTTCATCTTTTGGCTGATTGAGGTGCCGTAAAAGCCCAACTAGGGGTTTTTGGACGTGCTGGATCCATTGGTGTTGTTATCAAATCCATTTGAAGACTTCTTCTGCAATTTTTTCACCATTGAAGTTTCAGGAAGCTCTAGGAAGCTTGAAGCCCTCTTTGATTGAGGACATGGTTTGGTGAGCCAATGTTTGTTTTCCATGATTGAATAATCATTTTTGGCTAATTGATATGCTCTGAACACATTGGGACAAGTTTCAGAGGCTGTTGAGGACTTTTACAGGTGTTTTTTCCAAAGAGAAGCTCGGGGAAGCTTATGGCCACATGTAGAAGAGGTCATGCCCGGATGATCCATGATCCGTTTTCAGAGTTCTATTAGTCATTTTTTGGGGTTTTTAAGTGTTCTGATCTCAATGGTACAGTCCGTTTTTCCATTGGAGTTGAGCAGCAGCTTGTAAAATAACTTTTGACTAATTAATCCCAGAGAGCCAAGTCCGTTATGGAGGCTCAAGGAGATGTAGCCCGGAGGGGGGTGAACTCCTTTATCATGTTGTTCTTGTTGTGCGTTTGATGTTTTATTTGCTGCAAGTATTGTTGCTGTGTATTTGTTTGAAGTACATATTTAACCATTTACAAGAACATTTCCTCATACATAAGCATTTGCAAGAAGAAGCACGAACTTAACACATAAGTTTATATTTCCTATTTTAACACATGAAGCAAGGTCCTGTAAAGTTTATTTTAATGAAGTAGGGGTGCTTGCATAGCATAACAAGTCAACCTTCTATTTTCAGATCAATAAATAACCAGACTTGGGACTTGGTTCAGTTTCTTGCAGGAAAAAGAGCATTGCACAATAAATGGGTTTACAAATTGAAGGAAGAATATGGAGGAAAAAAACAGTACAAGGCTAGATTTGTTGTAAAGGGGATTGGACAAACAAAAGGTAAATATTTTGATGAAATATTTTCTCCTGTTATTAAGATGAATTCAATTAGGACTATTTTAAATCTTGTGGAAGTAGTAGATTTACATCTTGAACAATTAGATGTAAAATTAACTTTTCTCCATGGGGATTTGGAGGAAGAGGTTTATATGCAGAATCCATAAGGTATGAGGTCAAAGGGAAGGAAAAATTGGTATGCAGGTTGAAGAAGATATTGTATGGCCTAAAGAAAGATCCAAGGTAGTGGTATTTGAAGATTGATAGGTTTATGATAGAAAAAGTTATAGTAGATACCATTTTGATCATTGTGTTTATTTTAAAAGGATAGAAAATGGAAGTTATATTATCTTTCTATGGTATTTAGATGACATGCTTGTTCTAGGTTCTAATATGCATGATATAAATGGGCTCAAGAATAAATTGGATAATTCATTTTCAATGAAGGATTTGGGTGCTACAAAGAAAATCCTTGGTATGAGAATAACAAGAGACATGAAAAATCACAAATTGAAATTGTCTCAGGGTGAGTACATAGAGAAGGTATTGGAGAGGTTTAGAATGTAGAATGCAAAACCAGTGAGTACACCTTTTGCCAACCATTTAAAATCAGCCAAGGAAATGTGTCCCAATACATGGGAGGATATATAATACATGTCGAGGGTCCCTTATTCATCAATATTTGACATCTTGGTTTATGCAATGGTTTTCACAAGACTAGATATTGCACATGCAATGGGAGTTGTGAGCAGGTATATGAACAATCCAGGTAAAGAACATTGGGAGGCAGTAGAGTGGATTCTCATGAATTTGAGAGGTACTGCTACTCATGCATTATGTTTTGTATGTTCAAACATTATTCTACAGGGATATGTTGATTCAAATATGGAAGGTGATAAATATAGTAGGAGGAGAACCGCAGGGTATGTTTTTACTGTAGGTGAAAAAACAATAAGTTGGATTTCAAAACTAAAAAAGGTTGTTGCACTTTCAACAACAGAAGCAGAGTATGTTGCTGCTACAAAGGCTAGTAAAGAAATGATTTGGTTACAAAGGTTTACGAATGAATTGGGAAAGAAGCAAGAGAATAACAGGTTGTACCGTGATAGTGAGAGTACAATTCATCTTGCAATGAAATCTGCATTTCATTAAAAAACTAAGCATATACAACTCAAGTACCATTTCATACGATCCATCTTGGAAGATGGACATTTGAACTTGGAAAATATACATACTAGCCAAAATCCTGCAGGCATGTTAACAAACAAAGTAATCATGGAGAAACTGAGTTCCTTATCAGTTTCAATTGGCCTTCAAGCATGAAGGTGAAGATGATAAATTTTGCAGGTCCAAGGTGGACTATAGTCTAGTAGGTACAACAAAAATAGATTTTTTGTGATTGACTTCCAAGTGGGATATTGTTGGTTGTGGAGCATGATTATCTTCCTGATTCATAGATTTGTTTCATTCGTTCTTGGACCCCATTCCATAATGGGGGAGTGTGTGGGGGATTCCCCCCCCACAAATGTGGCAAGGGGGTACAGGGGGGGTGGAGAAAATTTTTGTAGCCCACCCCTGGTGGGGGATTCAGGGGTAGTGCCCCCAAAGCGAAATATTGGGAAAAATTTCCTTATAAAATATTGTAATTTTGTATTCAATTTGGACCGTTCATTATAAACATATCTGATAGTAGAAGCCATTTTTAGGGTTTTTTTCCCTAGAAGGGAACCCTCCTTTATGAGGGAATTGTATTATGGCTGTGTATTATCCTGAATATTGTATTCCGAGAGAGGAGACTATGAGAGAAAGAAGAGGAAGTTACAACATGTGTGTTATAGGTTGTATCCCTTCATTTTGCTGGATAATAAAAAGGAAGGACTTGGAAATTTCTCTGGTGGATGTAGACCACACTAGGTGAACCACGTATATTTGTGTCTCTATTGTATTGTGTATCTTATGTGTTTTAATTCCACATTTGTTTTATTTTATTGCTCCAGGATCCTATTTTTCTAATAGGATGATGCAAGAGACATCACTATGAACCAAATCCAGTAGGTTCTGTGCTCACCAAACTTTTCCAGAGTTGAATGGTACCTCATGAAGATGATTCCCAAGAACAAAACCCTTACATAATCCTTTAGGGGAAACACCTTAGGTAAAACAACAATCATGTTCCGAGTTGTCAGCTCTTGTAGACTTTAGAAATTCAGGTGTTTGAGTCGCTCATGCCAAATTCAAATTCTCTCATCAATGTCAGCAATAAGTGAAATAAAATTTGTGTCAGGTTGATTCATGTCACAAAATTTATACAAATTGTTTTTTGCATTGATAATGTTGTCAATGAAAATTGACTTTCCTTTCTTCAAATCATGAACATAGAGCCAATCTGGCCAAAATTTGACAATATTACCTATCTGTGTTAATTGAGAAATAGACAACAGATTGGCACTGAGGTTTGGAACATGGAATATTGTAACATCACGCTCTTGTGTGCACTGAGCGAACTTATTCTTTGAGGACACTTGCTTGTACATGATCTGGATTATTATACTATTGGACATTTGATTATGATTATGAGGCATTATGGATATGGTGATATGTTATTTGTGTGTTTACATAGACAGGTGCTATTGACTAGGTTCTCTTGAGTGTGCAAGAATTTGGACCTCGAGGATGTAGTGCCATCGATGAAACCCCTTGGACTCTGGATTGAGTCAAGGAGTGAACTATTGGGGTTTGATTGTTTTTGATATGATATATGTACATATGATTAGATGTTATGATGACTGATTATTATTGATGACATGATTTGTTGATGATGCAAGATGACGATAGCTTGTCGACCAGACTCACATGTGGAGTAGAGGGGTCATGCATGACAACCATTGACTTTGAGGGAGAGTTGTGGATAACATCTCTGCCACAACCTACTAGCACTCCCGTCATGGCTCAAACTGTAGGTTAATGATTACCTAGTTTGAGAATACCCACGATGTTGTGAGTGTAGACTGTGACAATTTCTCACGATGATTCTAAGGGGCGCGCAATAAGGTAGGGGCCTTATTCCTTAGAGGTCCTTAGTCTTCCACAAGATCACCTAGAAAAGTATTGACTCCAGGGGTTTTTTATGTCTACCAAGTCAGTCAAGAGGCGAGTGGCACCCTTGGAGAACGTAGTGTGTCCTGAAGGGCACGTCGCACAAGGAAAACAAAAAGAGGCGAGTGGCACCCTTGGAGCACATAGTGTGTCCTGAAGGGCACGTCATGCTAGGAAAAAAGAAAGTGGCGAGTGACACCCTTGGAGCATGCAGTGCATCGTGAAGGGCACGTCACATTTGTTATGGGTAAGTGATTAAACCTAGACAACCTTAGAACAAATGAGGTGTCAGGTAAGATTTAAAAAAAAATTCCCTAATAAAAATGTTGCCCAACCTAGGAAATTAAAATCTAGGTCTAAGTGACACTTTTGGTCAAAAATAATAATCATAATTAAACATGTGATGAGAAGGGGGTGAGAAATTCAGTTAATTTATTAAAATCAATTTTATTGGGGGGATTAAAATTTTAAAAGGGAATTGATCGTTTGTTTTTTTCCTACATATGCTAATTGAAATTTATTAATTAAAAAGAAAAAGGGGTAAAAGGTGATTTTTCTACACTTGCTAATTTGGGTTTTAGTTAAAAAAAGGAAAAGAGGGAAACTTAAATAAATAGGAAACTAAAGGAAAAAGGGGGAAACATAAAGAAAAAGGGAAATATAAGGAAAACGGTGAATCTTTGATATAGTAAGGAATCTTTCCTTTAAGAACTTTCTAATTAGGAACTCAACTAGGAATTTAGTAAAGGTGTGAGTCATTTAAAATGTGTAAGGGAATATTGGGACACCAAGGAGCATTTTTAGGAATGCTTTTTGGTGGGTGAGGGAAATAGGAATAATTAAATAATTAATGAAAATTAATTTTTGGTGCAACTAGGGGGATGGGTGACATGTGTACAGGGGAGGTTTTTCTGAATTAAATTAATGAAAATTAAATTAAATGGGAATTTGGGAAAGAAATCACTTAGAAACTCTATAAAAGGGATGGAGGAGGAGGACCATGGATCTCATCTTTTATGTGTAACGTTATGATGTGGAATTTTTGTCTTGACTAACTTATCTTGTGGGAGTCTGGATACCCAGCTCAGGTAACGAGTGGTAGCTTGACCTTGCGAGGTGAGCTAGGTGCTAGCTGTTCTTGGTTTAGTGTGTGTGCCCCCTTTGCGGCTCAGAGGGCTTAGGGGGGAGAAGAGTACCCCTAATGTTTTTTGGGAGGTATTGGTGAAGTCACATCGATCGGCAAGAGGGATTTGGATGGAGCGCACATGGGATAACGACTCAGAGTTGTCACCTTGGGCTACGGTACACATGCATTTATTTTGAATGGTATACTAATATTGTTCTTGCGCTTTCATTACTATACTTCTATTGTTTAAATAAATGTGTTTTACACAATGTTTTTTATCGAGAACTTAAAGTCATCATATCCTTACACTCGTTGCTTTTGAGTTGATTTCCTTGGAAACCCAATCTCTGATTTCTATGACTGTTTTGTTTTGTTTATTGATTACTATGAAGATATTGTTATTTATCTTCCATCCTTATCCTTAGATCATCAGTCCATGCCTGAGCAGTCAGCCAGGAGCCGAATCGACGGTCGTCACTTCGATGTTAATAGACCTATAGATTCTAATGCCCTTCTTTTATGTGCATGGATGATGAGCAAAGGATAAAGTTTTACCAACCATATACCTTACTTCTCTTTGCATTGATTGATTCATGGATGAACGATTGTTCTTGTGATTTCTTGTGATTTATTTCTTCTGTGTTTTGGATGGTAAAACTCTGCGTTTTGATTGATGAATCCCAATGCCTTGATCGATAAATCTCAACGTTTTAATATGTTAATGTCTGCACTTATTTATGTTGTTTCTACAAATTTATTGTGTTGGCGATTGAATATTTGTTGACAAGGAATTGAATGCTCATTGAGGACTACATTTTAAAACTTGTCGAATGCGAATTGAATATATATTAAGGATTGCACTTTATATGAAATGTATGCCTATGTTTTTACACTTTACCCACAACGATTTTCTTTACCTTGAATGTCTATGTTTTTACACTTGAACCACAACAATTTTCTTTACTTGAATGCCTGCGTGTTTACTGTGTAAATGGAAACGATTTTGCTGTGCATTGGTGGTATTCCACTGTGTAAGTGGGGAGGCGTATTACTGTGTAAATGGAAACGATTTTGCTGTGCATTGGTAATATTTCCACTGTGAAAGTGGGGAGGCATATTTACTGTGTAAATGGCAGCAATTTCACCTTTTATTTTTACCCAATGATCCCATATTGTAACCCAACAATTATATACTTAACTCAACGATTTATTTAGACATAAATTTTATATATAGTAGTCTTAACTTTGCAGCGATTTTGTTTGTGTGAATGCATTTAGATAGACAACGGTTTCATTGATGGTAATCGCATAGACATAAATTTTAATGTGGCAGCGTTGAATTTGTATCATACATTAATTCTGCTATATTATATTGTGACACCGATATCATTATTTGGCTTGACGATTTAATGAATTAAATGAAAACCACATATGTGATTCAACTCTGCGATTCACATTTGCATTACATGACAACATTATCCTTTTAACACTCGATGTTTTACATGTACAGGGATAGCATTTAATATAGCGATTTATATAGCTTTTAATACATATGGGTGAACGATTTTATCATCACAATTTCATTGACTATGAATTACACATCTTTGACTGCGATTTAATATGATATATCAAGGACATCGAATTTATCATTGCAATTACATTGACTTCGATATACTTACTGTTGTCTGCAATTTACATGCTAATGGCTATGTGGTTAATAGGTGAAGGGATGCATTACCATTTTAGATATCATTATTAGAGGTGCTAGGAAGTAATATCATTATTAATAGCATAGTGATATCAATGCTAGTTAGCAATTTTATACACTTAGTTTATACATTGAATGGACCAAAATTAACATCTGTACAACGAAATTATACTATAGATTTATTGAAGGGACAACAAATTGATTGGGCACTTAATTTATACATGCCCTAGAACTGAAAAATTAGTTAGTGGATTACCACTGTGCCTTTTTAAGGGTAGAGAATCCGTTGGGTTGCTAAACTAGTTAAAACCCTATGTTTTTGTCTAAATTAGGACTGTGCGACTGCGTTTTAATTTTACAGACAACAATATATTTCTAGATAACATTATCACTGTGTTTGTATAGGAAACAATTACCTCTATGTGGGGAAGACATCGATATCTTCCTTAGATCAAGGTCAATGATAAATTTAGAGGCAACCATTTTAAATGTAATGATGGCTACGATTTAAATGTTTACTGACAACGATTTATACTTTAAACTACAACATTGTCTTATAATAATTCTGCTATATAATATATTAATAGGTACAACAACATGTAATAATAGACAACAGTCTAGATTGTTGACAATGATGTTGTAAAGGATACAGTCACTTGTATTACTGGATAACGACTAACATTGATGAAAGTAAATATTTATCCGCTTTTTGGTATATTGTGAGCAACAATATATTGTCTACCAGTATATTTGTTTACAACGATATAATTGTATAGTTGTATGTTGTATAGAAATGTAATTGTATATTTGTATAGCCATGTAATTCTTAGGCAACAATATGTCATTGGTGTTGTCAACGATTATCATTAACTGAGTAATAATTATCCATGAATACAATAATACATACCACAATTACATTAATATCAATATATGGATTGTATAGATAGCGACTTTAAATGCATTCCATAGATAGCAAATTCATTATATTGTTTCCATTTAAAGGATAGAATATTCAAGTTTAAAAGATAAGTTTCCTATTGTTTAAAATACATGTTTCATAATTGTTTCAGTTTAACCAATAGTGAATTCCTCCTTAGGAAAATACTTATCTGATATTGGAATTGGTAAATAGTTACAATGTAATACTTGTTGATATTAGTTATTTGATGTGTACAGATTGATGTATGTTGTGATCAAATTGTTGCGTAAGTAATTTAAGGGTTGCATGAATGTCATATTCGTCATATTCCCTTGCATATCGTTGACTTGTTGATTGGGTGCTTGGGTCAGTCGCCATGTGTTTGAAAGTTAATTCGGTCTCCTAGCACGTTGAAGTTTTTTGGAGTCCTTGGTCTAGATAGGTAATGTTGTGCCAGGGCTATCCTCATGCCTATCTCCTGGTGACGACATGATTCCTGATGAGAGGATAATTGTGTGCCCTAATGGATAGAGGTGAATGATAACTTGGCCAGAGTCTATGCTTCCCTTTGTGGGTGTTTGTTTGTTGTAGTTGTTGTTGGTGTTTGGGTTGTAACGTCTTCATGCATTTAGGTTTGTGCCCTGTAGAGGTTTCTAGTTACTAGTTGTCAAAACCTTTGTGTCAAGTTGGTTGATGCTTTCCTTTATCTTGTAGGCATTGTCCTGCTTTTGTTGGATAGGTAGTTGTTTATATCTGTCTTGGGTTGTTGCATGTTTCATCCAATTTCCTGATGTGCTAGTGTCTGAGTCATTGTTTTCTCTTGACTAAAATGCATGCATGGTGTTAGTCTTCAAGTGGTGTTTTTTAACTGTTGTCGATGTTGTCTTCATACCAAAAAAAATAAAATTTCACTTGCTTGCGTTGCTTGTAGTCATAACGAATGGGGTCATTACACATATATCGACAATATTTCCATATCAATAGGCAAAATCACCCTGACCAACAACATCCAAAGAAAAATCATCATCAACATAGATTTTCCTCTCCATAGATTCATCCAACCACGTTAACAAGGAGACATCATTAGCCATGCAATGAGTGCACCCAAAGTCATTTACCCATTCATTCTATGCAAAATGAGACAACAAGGCCTAAGAGGTTCCAACTTGGAAGGAAAAATTATTAGCGGGTTGGTATACAATGGACACGTCTCCTTCAAGGAATTTAACCTTCTCCTCTAAATCATCTCACTTCTTATAGCATACTTTAACCGCATGTCTAGTATTTCCATAGTACTGACATGTGTTCTTGTTTTGAGTTCGATGAGGTGCACTTATCATCCCTTTATGTTTCTATTCATGATATGTAGGTTTCTGTGTAGAAGAATCAAACCATACTCTATCATTGGCTTCCATATTTCTCTTTCCCTTGAGCAAGTAGGATTGGGTTTTACCACCAATATTTCCTTCTTCGAAGAGTTTATGTTGATCAGTGATCAAAAGACCACATAAAGCCTTGAAGGTGTAATTCTTACTATATTCCTTTCGTTCTTTCTAGTTGGCGTAGAAATTTGACATGAACACATCGAATGGTGTTCTCAAGTTCATTAGGACCAAATCAATGCATTTTCCATCTTTCTTATGATATTTCTTTCCAAATTCTCCCAATTTCAACTTGATTTCTTTGACACTCCCCAAATATTCCTCCATTCTATCAAAAGAAGGAGGATCGAGAGAGATCAACTCTTTCTCGAACTGCATGATGTGGCTCTTATCGACTCGATTGAACAACAAATTCAACTTATGCCATACTTGATGAGGGAATTTGACTGTACTGAGGCGAAATTGAATTTCTCATGATATGTAGGTCATGATGACCCCTACAGCCTCATCCTTCTTTCCATCAACAACAAACTTTCCTTTTCATCTCTTAGATTTGGAATTGCAACCTTCATATATTTTCACAATCCTTTTATCTTAAGTAGGGTTTCCATATTTGGTTCCCATATTGCATAATTTAATCCATTTAGAATAACATGTTCAATCATTAAATCCATCTTCAACATCTTGAAAAAAACTAGCATGTTTCAATAAGTTCCAAAGAATGAACCACTCACCAAGAGTCAATCACACAACATATCCAACTGAGCAAGGTTTTCATATAAAAATTCGAGGTTTCAAACCATCGACTCTAATACCATTTTTGGGAATAGGGTGGAACACAACTTGAAATAGAAAACATAACACTATAGATAGTAGAATAGGAACAAAAAATTCAAAGACATAGGTGGTGTCTAAAGACACCATTACAACACTTAAGAAGAGCACACTATGATCAAAACATCACAATACATATTTCACATGTTGATTTGCATGATTTGTTGCACAATATATATTGCATGATGATAATGACCTAAAGGGTCTACTATTTATAGTCTCATCATATAACCATCTGTCATAGAATCTGGAAGATCTTGTGCACATTTAACTGTTGATTTTTTAAGGTTGACTCTACCAAATCCATGTTGCTAAGTAGTCTCGACAAGGATAATCGACCCAAACGCCTATCCATCCAACTCGTAGTAGGTTGTAGGGATGGTCGATCCACCACCTAAATATCTCTCATTGTTGTTCATATGTTTGACCAAAAGGCACGTCGACTACTCAACCAACTAGTGTAGTTTGCTGGTTCATTTCTTGATCAACTGTATCCAAATGTAGGTTGACCTCTTGACCGAAGGAACCTAGGATATTTATGATGAACCGTCAATGCTTGGTGTTCCAAAAATGGATTCATATTCACGACTCGAGGGTGACTTGTTGTTGAGAGTGCATGAACAATATAGTCTATGAATGGGAGGAACTTCTGAGGTCTATAGTGAGTCACTGACTTTTATTAAAAGATAAGTGTATTTTATGTGTTTATAATGATTTATGTGTGGATAATTTCATTAACTTTGACTGTTAAGATTTCTATGGTGATTGTTGTCATAATTTATCGGATAATCCACAAAAAATCATAAACACTTTGTTAACTTTATTGTGGTATATTTGTATATATTTATGCATGAATTTTATGCTATTGGAATTGCATATTCACTACATATGAAAACAATGATAATTAATAAATGGTATCAAAGGAATTTTTTTTGTGGCATGGCTTAGATTGAAGGTTGGGGTTGTTACAACTACAGATCCATGTGCTACCAATATTAAAAGTCATGAAGTAATTCCACAAGAAAAAAGGAGAATTGGACTTAGCAATAAAGTGAAGACAAAGTGATATGGAAGAAACAAATTCCATGGAAGCATATATTTTTGCACAATAAGCTTTCAAGAAAACTTATGTTCTGTACTATGACAAAACCATGGTATGCCAATTCATTTTCTTTCTCCTCAACTTAAATGTTGTTAGAAAGAAGTGCATGTTAAAGTAAATATGTTTTCCATCATTCATTTGGTTGAAAAAAATTATTAATCCTATGCAACACCTTCTATGGAACACTTTATCCTCCATAAAGGCATTTGCAACTTCTTTATCAACCCACTCATAACCCACACAATAAAGTATCTCAACCTGCTTACAATGCCTATTTTCCTAGATATCTTACTTATTTCATAAAAATAAATAAATAAATCTAGTTGTAGAAACTTCTTTCAGGTGCCATTTGACATTGAAATACTAGAAACCTTGTTTATTGGATGACATTCCTTTGATATTACACACCCATACACACATGCAAATATATATCCTAAAAAAGGATGGAGAGAATGATTCCAAGATCACCATAGTTTTGATGACTAAGGAGGTTAGGAAGGTTTGTATTGTGGAAAATATTGTTAAGTTGAGATCTAATATGGGTATAGGTAGAGAAATATAAGAGGAATTATTTTTCATATTCTACCCTCTTAGTGTCACAAAGATGATAGTTTATTTAATTCCATAGTATTTTGGGAATTGTCTAACACCCCATTTCACTATGTAGCTTATGAGAGTTTCTTCTTAGTTTAGCATTGTTGATTTTATTCTTTGCGCTTCTCAAAACTGTGAGGTACTTTTGATATTCTAAATTGGGGTAGACCACCTCCTTGTAGTATCTTAATTTCCTTTTATCCACTAATTCTTTATCACACCACATATTTGCCTTAAATTTAGAAGTGATAATATTTGTAATACTATTGGTATTATGCACGATGTCTTTTTCTTGTATCCCCCAATGATTTAGCCAAGATTTGGCATCTCTATGCCATCCCCATTTGAGCCGCTAGTGGTTTTGGCTATGTTTGAAGCAATTTTTGGGAGCCTCTTGTCATCCATGTTGTTTATCTTGTTCTTTTAAGTTAGGTATCTAATTATAACAAATCTCTCAATGGGGAAATTATTACTTCTATGAGGAGGATATGATAGGGTTTATTTCCCTTAAATTTGAGATTATAAGTTATAAAATTCTTTTGGATCTATTCTATCTTTATCCGGGAGTATCTAGATATATTGAAACCCCAAACTTAACATCCATATAAGATAACTGAAGCAATGAGAGTGTGAAAAAGGAGTTTTTTATTTTATTCCAAAGCTAAAGTTCCATCGATTTAATTTTTTTTTCAAGCCCATAATAAGATTTCCACCCTCCATTTATCATTTTTTCAATGCTATACACACACACACACACACACACACACACACACACACACACACACACACACACACACACGTGTGTATATATATATATATCCTAACTATGAAAACACTCTAGGCATAGTTGGACAAGTCTTGTCTGAAAACTAGCATGCTAGCAGATATTGTTTGCAAATAAAAACAAAAATCATCCAATAAATTATCCTCAACACTTTCATTTCAGTTTCAGTTGTTGTTGAATAAATTTTTCAAAGATTTTTTTTCTGCCCATCCCTAAGAGTTTTATTGTTTCCCTCCTTCTATGGATTTTGTTCTCATCACATTTTTATTGCGACATATATAGCAAGACCGTTATGGATACAATTTCAAAACCCTTCCTTCATGTTCAACATTTAACAGTGTGCTATTTATTATGTTCATGATGCATTTCTTGATTGAACGGTATCATATATGAACCTTGTAGAATTTTTCTTCCTCTATCAACATTTTTTCCTTACTACATAATTTCCAACACTTTTCTACAAGTTACTCCATAATTGTTATATAATTCTTGGGTCTAGCTACAATCCTCCCCTCCCCCCCCCAATAAATGTTTTGTTTCAATTTGGGACTAATGCCAAATACTTTATTTGGGGGAAGGACACTAAAATGTTATCATCTACTTTCATATATGTTGACACTACAATCATCTTTACTTGTCATATCTACTACAAACAATAAATTTTGTTTAAGACTTCAAATATGGATTGATGGATGTATATTTTGGAGAATCCTTCGGTTTTCCCTCATGAAAACAAGTTTCTCCTTTACTTTAGTAATTCATAGTTCCATTATAAAAACATATTATAGATTGAATATAGGGATGTTTTATCTAGACATAGTGTTGGAAATATCATTACCAACAAATGATACAAATGCATTTTTATTTCTATTAAAAGAAAGGAAAAAAAAAATCCATTATATTGAAAACCACAAATGTAAATGTAATAAAGTGCCAAGTTGAAAACCCGTAAAAGGTAGCTTGGTGATGTAGGTAATAATCAATAATCAAATGATGTATTTCTAAAATGTGGAAATCAGTACATAAGTGAGCATAATTTTTTGTTGGAGTACTAAAAAAAGAGAGCATGATTGGTTTTTGAAGTAATACATCAAGTGAGTGTGTTTCGTTGCTAAACATCTTCAATTTAGTTGGCAATTTGGTTGGGAGAAATGATGAGTCCAAAATATGGTACACTTTTAAAAACATGATGAAGAATAAACATACATGTTTTTTTATGCTACATATGAAATTATATGGACATTGTTATCCAATTTGTGGAGATCATGTAACGTAGGACAATACTTCATATTTTGAATAAACAAACAATAAATTAAAAAAATTAATAATTGTATTAGTTGGAATCATTTTCCAATTAATATTGGAAGGATAGAAAATAATATTAACAGATCATTACTCTATATGTTATGATCTATTTGTTGCAACCACTCTATAATTTATGAGCTATTAGGTGCAGTTGTGAACAATGCCAATAATTTAATCTCATTCACATGATCATGAATAACACCTACAATTACACTTGCTCGACATAGTTACCAATAAAAGCTACAACAATTTTTGTTGAACAAAACATTGACAAAACAATCTTATAATCATTTGATTCCTAAAATGACAAAACAATCTTATAATCGTTTGATTCCTAAAATGAGTCATTTGACTCATACATTTTTTTTATATACAATTTTTCAACACCCTAACATTTTACTACTAAATTTATTGAAAACTCAACTCTTCTATCCACACACACACATACACATACACAGACAAAAAAAACAAACACTTTTGAAATAATTTAAATAAGATATAATTTGTGATAAATTTCAACAAAACTTATAGAAACTCAATAATTACCTATGTCACAATAGTAACAATATTTACACAAAGGAAATTTTATTACAAGGATTATTGTAAATAGGATTTTTTAACTTGTCGATACTTGTATCATTCCTTACATCATCTGGTCAATATTTGGATATTTCATTGATTGATGACCCTACCAAATCTAATGGGTACTCTCCTTCCCAAGGACCCTAGATGATGCATGAGCATCACCCTCATCATTCAAAAAATATAGGTGGAGGAAAACTCAACACCCAGTGTAGTGCATTCAAAGCTAGTTTGGATTCCAAGGAGGGCGTGTCACCTTAAATTTTAAAACCTTTGAAATTAAAGGCCTTTTAATATTTTGAGGTAAGAGCCATTGTATGCGCTCCATTTTATTGTAATCATCTTAATTACCTATAATATTGTACAAATATTGAGCATCAACTCATATCTGGGATGTAATTACCCATTTAATGTAATAGACTTAGTGGTAGGTTTATTTAATTGTGAAATGATAGCACTAGAATAGTCTAGAGGGAAGGTTCGAGAAGGCCCCTCATGTATAAATGTATGTAATATTTGCCCAAAAGAGGTTGATGACATTTATTGTGATTTCTGTTTAAGAGCGTGGTAGAGAGTAGTTAGTTGTTGAATACATTTTGTTAGAAAACCAATGAGAAGAAGCTGAGAGCTACAAGACCCTTTGTAAATATTTTACGAATGAATATAATAGAGGAGATTTGCTTCAAATTATGATTATGCTTATCTCTGAGTAAATTGGGTAATGTTATGCTTTATATTTTCTATGTTTTATATTCCTGTGTGTATTTCATGGTTAATTGAATGAACCTTTGATGTTCTGTAAGTTTCAATTGTTTCTCTTCTGAAACACTGGTGCAAGGAGTGCACAATAGCCACACAAGGAGTGTGAAGGCAGAGTCGTTTTCAGACTCAATAACTCAGGAGAGATAGAGTGAATTATGCAGAGTGAGTGCAAGGAGTGAACGTATACTCATTTGAGTATAAATTCTTAGAAAAGACCCATGCAAGGAATGTACAGGGCCAATACTTAGTAAAGTATTGAAAGAATATCAAGGTGAGTGAGCACAAGGAGTGCACGGGAGATTTTTCTAAATCTCAATCCCAAGAGAAGTAGCGTAAAACATGCACCCAAGCCTAAGTCCTTTGAAATTAGAAAATCTTACGAAGGATAGCGATATTTAGTTATTTGAAGGGATAATTCATTTTGTTTGGAGGATGAGAGGACAATATCCGTTCGGAGGGAGCCAATATCTTTCGTGACCGTCGGATCTAGAGAAGGTGCACGGGTGATAACCCTTGAAGTCATTCATACTTCACATATTCGAAAGTTTTTGGTTATGTGTCGTGGCAGAGACAATTTTCCCGAAGTCCCAGGACCCAAAGTTAATCTGGACCATCCATTGACGAGGACACATTTCCACATATAAAGCGTGGTTTAAAATTCTGGCTATCCTGCAAATTTTAGTTGTTGAGGTGAGAGAACGAGAATTTCCAAGAGCTCTAAAGCCCAGAGAGGATCCTGACCATTGGCATTAGGGCCACGTGTCAGACGACTGCCAGCTATTCGGAAGTGTGGAAGTATGAGATAATAAAGGTGTGAAGTGTTAAGGCACGAGAATTCCTAAAGGAATGAAGGCCGATGTAGATCTCGACCGTTCGTTGAGAGGGACACGTGGATCATAGATTCATCACTTTGCAAGTTCGACACTTTGGAGGTTTTGGAATGTTGTGTTGTGAAAGGCTCTGAATCCTGGAGCATAGAGAAAATGGAGAATGTCAATCTAAGGTAAGTGTCAAACCTTCGATATGCTAATTCAGAGTTTGCGCATTCAAGGGAATTTCATGTTGGAGCAGGTAGAACTACCGAAGTCCGAAGTCCCAAAATTTGTGTGAACCATAGATCATGATGCGCATTGAGAGTCGTTGATATCCGCAATTTTTCAATCATTCATGTATTCGTCATTTGGGAGGATTGTAATTTATTGTTGTTTGTCCTCATTAAGTCTGGAGATCCGAAGTCCTGAATTTTTGTTTCTTGTTGAAATTTAACCCAAGGTTTTGGCCCGAGGTCATGTGGAAGGCTCTGTTAGAGTGTTAGGACCCTTACAGACTTGATTTTACATGCGGGGAAAAGGGAAAAGGCCTATGGTATATGATTTTGAGGGTTCAATAGGAGCCCACGAGCTAATTCATCTCCTTAGTGGAAACAATCCTAGATCGGGAGGTCATGCGAGCCACAGGAGGTGGTGGGGGTTTGCATCAAGTGGTGTGAGAGCCCGAATTAAGCTCCATGTGAAAGAAAAAATAGAACCATGCTGCCAAGAAGATGTAGAGATAGAAAAGTGGTTAATGCAACCATGGAAGAGGAAATGAGACAACTTCATGCAAGGTTGGATGCCATGGAGACAGTGAAAATAAGAGCACTTGATGCTGGTGACATCAGTGAAAGTGAAATTGAATATGTCGAAGTAGAAGATGTTGCAGGAGAACAAGAAATAGAAGAGTGACTGCTGAGAGCTATTGTCAAGATGGGAACTAGAGAAAAAATAGAAGTCCCAATGTATGAAGGAATTTTGGATGTGGAAGAACTACTTGACTAGATAAGTGCTTTTGACAAGTACTTTGACTATGAGGATATTGATGATGAGAAGAAGGTGAAGCATGCAGTAACCAGATTAAAGGGACATGCAACGTTATGGTGGGATGTAAGGTAAGACCAAAATCAAGAATTGGGATAGGATGGTAGCTAAATTGAAGGCTAAATTCATACCCAAGGATTATCAATTTAATCAGTTGAGGAAGCTACACACTATGAGATAGAAAGGTTTGTTGGTGAAAGAGTACACCAAAGATTTTTACAAGCTGAACATAAGAGCATAACATAGGGATAATGATGAAGAGAAATTTTCTAGGTACATTAATGTCCTGAGATATGCAATCTAGGATGATATTGGCATGACGAAAATGAGGATGGTATAAGATTCTTATCAGGTAGCTCTGAAGCAGGAAGAAAAGTTGGCAAGGAAATAGAGTCAACGAAATAGAGGAAAGAGTCCTAATAGAGGAAGAGGAACCGTAAGAGAAAATTTTCGGAAGCCCAAAGCAGAAGTTGGAGGATATCACAGTCAATTAAAGAGAGGAGGAAGTTATAAAGGAGGAAAATATGGAGGAAGAAAATCTTTTCCCAAAGGAAGAGGAAGAGGAAGAGAATGAGCATTAAAGTGTTATGCCTATGGACGAACATGACACATGTCTTGGCAATGTCTTGAGAGGAAAAATATAGGAGGTGGAGAAGCTCACATTTCTGAAGCACATAAGAAGAATGTGGAGACAGAGATGAAAGAAGAAGCGACAGAAGAAGGAAGATCACTCATGATGAGGAAAGTAATCGTAAGTCCAGATAAGGAGTTGCGAGAACCAGTCCAGAGGAATAGTTTCTTCAGAACTTCTTGAAAGACCAGAGATAGGGCATGCAAGGGGATCATTGACAATGGAAGTAGTGATAACTTGGTATCCACAGAGATGGTGGAAAAGTTGAAGTTGGAGACTACTTCACATTTGAATTCATATAGGGTGTCATGGTTGTAGAAAGGACATTAGGTCATGGTAAGTAGACACTCTAAAGTTGAATTTAAGATTGGTGGTTATAAAGATGAGGTTTTGTGTGATGTCATACCCATGGATATTTTTCATGTTCTGTTGGGGATGCCATTGAAATATGACAGTAATGTCGTGCATGATGGGATGAAAACACTTATACCCTTGAGAAGAATGGGTGTAAGCATATGTTGTTTCCAATAGAAGACAAGGGAGTCAAAGAGGAGACTATCTCAAGTATACTTCTCATGAGTGGGAAGGAACCTTTGAAGGAAGAAGAAGATCCCCAGTCTTGTAGTATGAGTATAGGAGAGATAATTATATCTTTTAGAGTGAGTTTCACAGGTGCTCATACTTGTGTGGAATTGATGCGGAAATCATCCAGGGAAGAGGCCAAAGAGCCCGAGGTTTTTAAAACTAACATTCTTTGTGTGGTAGCAGGTGCAACCGAAAAATGGCCAATTGAGACTCTCAAAGAGAAGGATAATGGACATACGCCAATTTATGTTCAAAAGGAAGTGAAGGAAGAGGAGGCCTACATAGTTGTGAGCTAGAGAAATTATAATAAGAGAATTCAGTGGAATTGCTCGTAAATTTCAGCAAGGAAGACAAATAGAGGACAACTGCAGAGTTGGAACCTGTAGCAGAGGACATAATATATAACATGTACTTTACTGATATGTGTGAAGAATTGGAGGTCTTGGGAGAAATAATAATAATCCATAGTAGGCTCATCTAGTAGGTCAAGTTAGAGATCGCTGAAGAGAAAGAGATGTAGCAACATAGCATATTGATAGAGAAAATCCATCCCATGGACCAGTTGGATAGGGACATAGATGGAATCAAGAGGTTGATGTTGTACATAGTGAAAGGACAGTAAACAATAGGTGGAGGATGACAAGAGGATATCCTACAATAACAACAATACAATAACAAAAAAAATATCATGGTAGAGGAGCAGGTGGACAACTCTGAGTCAAAGTTTGGGACCCAGAAGGATCTCAATCATAGAAGCAACAGAGCCATAAGCAAGCACTCATGATTTTTTCTCAGTAAAGGAGTATGATGCAGGAACAACATCGTCATCATTCAAAAAGGCCAGGTGGAGGATAACTCAACACCCAACGCAACACATTCATAGCTTGTTTGGATTCCAAGGAGGGCGCATCACCTTAAATTTTAAAAACTTTGAAATTAAAGGCCCTTTAATATTTTGAGGTAAGAGCCATTGTATGTTCTCCATATTATTGTAATCATCTTAATAACCTATAGTATTGTACATATATCAAGCATCAACTCATATATGGGACGTAATTACCCATTTAATGTAATAAACTTAGTGGTAGGTTTCTTTAATTGCGAAATAATAGCACTAGAATAGTTTGGAGGGAAGGATCGAGAAGCCCCTTCATGTATAAATGTATGTAATCTATGCCCAAAAGAGGCAGTTGAAGTTTATTGTGATTTTTTTTTAAGAGTGTCATAGAGAGTAGTTAGTTGTTGTAGAACATTTATTATGAAGTCGATGAGAATAAGATAAGAGCTGCAATACCCCTTGTAAATATTTCCTGAATGAATATAATAAAGGAGATTTGCTTCAAATTCCGAGTTTTCTGATCTTTGAGTAATTGGGTAATGCTATGCTTTCTATTTTCTATTTTTTATATGATTGTGTGTATTTCATGGTTAATTGAATAAACCTTTGATGTTTTGTAAGTTTCAATTGTTTCTCTTTTTAAACACTGGTGCAAGGAGTCCACGGTAGCCACGCAAGGAGTGCGAAGGAAAATCCATTTTCAGAATCAATAGCTCAGGAGCGATAAAATGAATTGTGCAGAGTGAGTGTAAGGAGTGAACGTATACTCATTTGAGTATTAAAGATCGAAAAAGACCCATGCAAGGCGTGTACATGGCCAATACTTAGTAAAGTATTGAAAGAATCTCAATGTGAGTGAGTGTAAGGAGTGCACGAGATATTTTTCTAAGACTCAAGCTTAGGAGAAGTAGCGCAAAATGTGCACCCAACCATAAATCCTTTAAAGATAGAAAATATCAGGAAGGATAGCGATATTCAGTTATTCGAAGGGAGAATTCATTTTGTTTGGAGGACTAGTGGATGAGATACGTTCAGAGGGATCCAAGATCTTTCGTGATCGTTAGTTCTGAATAAGGTGCACAGGTGATAACCCTTGAAGTCATTTGGACTTCACGTATTCATAAGTTTTTGGTAGTGTGTCGTGGAGGACACAATTTTCCTGAAGTCTCAGGAACCGAAGTTAATCTGGACCGTCCATTAACAAGGAGACATGTATGCAGATCAAGTGTGTTGTGGAAGTCTGAATATCCGACAAATTTGAGGTGTTGAGGTGAGAGAATGAGAATTTCTCGGATCTTCGAAGCCTAGAGAGGATACTGACCATTATCATTAGGGACACATGTTGGAATATTGTTGGATATTTTAAGTGAATGGATAAATTACTAAGTGGAAAAGTGGTTATAAGTGGGTTAGACCTAAAATAAGCAAAGTGGTTTAAGACATTTTAGAAGGTATATAATAAAGTGAAGTGATGAGTGTACTATAAGTCAAAGTGGACACAAAATAAATTATTTAAATAATAAATTTAATGGATAAATTACTAAATGGACAAGTGGTTAGAAGTGGGTTAACCCTACAATAAGGAAAGTGGGTTAAGATGGTTAAAAGGTAACCCCTTGAGGAAGCTACATGAAAGTATAAATAAGAGTCAAGGCTCTTTCATTTTCATCACACTTAAGAATATTGAATATATCAAAGTGACTAGGGTAACCAAAGGATATATAAGTTGAATTTCAGAGGGAATATGAAGCAAAGAAGGCTAAAATTCAAGGGAGGATAAATTCTTTTGATGATTCTTTCTAAGGTATGTTATTTACAGGTCATCTCACCATTTGCGCAATAAATGCTTTTCTAAAATGCTTCAGACCGTGAAATTTGGAGACCATTGAGGAAACATATCCAAGTAGCCATGATAACAATTTCGTCTTGTGGATCATTGTATTTTTGGAGTTACGCTCCGTGGAAAATAGTGTTTGTGTCTAGTCCTGAAACTAGTCTAAAACAAGTGATTCGGGTAAAAACATCATAACTTCTTCATAAAAAATCCAAATTTAGTAAGACCAAATGTATTGGTTATAGTGTAGTCTTTAGTTTTCTGTGCACATTTTTTAGATCCATACAACAAATATTCCGTGCAAGGAACACTATACAAGTTCTCTCTCTAGAATAAGCTAGAATTCAATAAGGTATGCCATTTTTGCTATAACTCCTTTTTTGAGAGGATCCAAATAGTGAAACCTGGAGAAATTGTATAAAAGAAACTGAAGAACATTGTGTACTATTTTCATATATTTATTAATTACAGGTACATATCTATGATTATTACAAGTTAGGGTTGTTGATTAATCCAAAAGTAGTCATGTGAGACTAAAGTAAAGTTTGATGAAAATGATAGTCTCTTGTTGTTAAAGTTAATGAAGGTTTGTAGGTATGTGATCATATACACTAGGTCTATTACAGAGTTACAAATCAGTTTTGGATGATGAAATTGATGAGGGATTTTTGTTGAGGTACATATTAGGTACATATTTGATGCATGATTGGTACATATTTGGTGCATGGTTTATGCACTTGTTGATGGTACAAGTTGAGGTACAGGTTAGTGCATGGTTGATGCACTTGTTTATGGTACAGGTTGATTACAAGTTGTTTAGACAGGTTATTGTGACAGGTTATTTGTACAGTTTTGGTGCATGTTTGATGCATTTGTTTATGGTATAGGTTGAGGTACAGTTTGATGTATGGTACATGTTGGCACAGGTTATTGGTACAGGTTGTTACAGGTTGATTACAAGTTGATTGGTACAGGTTTACAACAATATATCTCACAGTGATAGTGTGACATTGGTTCCATCATTTTACTTCTATGTCAGGGAGGTTGGATGGGGAAAGGACAGGTGGTTGTAGCCACCTTCCGGTTGTAGGCGGATAAAATAGGGCAAGGATGATTTTAGGGGATAAATTTCTCTCATGGGCTAATTTTCCATGGTTTTTACCAAAAAAATATTTTCCATTCTAAAAATGATTCGCCAAAATTCTATAGGATAAAATTATTTTACCTTAAAAATCGTCAAAATTTTATGCAAACTATATCCAATACTTAGAAATTTTAATATTTAAAAAAAAATATCGCCAAACATTTATAGTTGGCATATGAAGGATTAGTTAGATTCACCAAGGTTTCTACATTTTAAAACAAATTTCCATCCTTAAAATCATCCCTGACATAGGGGGTTTTAGCCATAGAATTTGGGAGTTGGAGCTTCCCTCAGGTTTTATCTTCATAAACTAGGAGGTTGGAGCCTCCTTCCAGTTAGAGCTGGAAAACAAAGGAAGTTGGTGCTTCCAATGAATGTAATTCTTAAAGACATATAAGAAAAAACATTCTATGGTTTTCTCTCGCTTTGGCTTTCCATGTAAAAACACTGGTGTACTATGTATGTGTATGATTGCTCATTTGTTCATTGCTTATTTAATCTGCAACTATTGGATGATAATGTTACATTGATATAACACTTGCATTTTATGGTTTAAAAATTTCTCTATTACTGATTCACCCCCCCTCTTAGTAATCCAACATTTGTGGCTTAAGCCACTTTCCCATCTCATGGAAAATTATAATTTTATATTTAACTAATTCTCTATTATTCACCCATCCATTTCTCACTCATATACACAAGTGTGTAAATAAATCCTTATTTAAAAATACAAAATAGTGATTATTCCTCACCCAACTATTACACTTATGTTTTTTACTCCTAGATGTTCCCTTGATGTCCTCCTATTTTCCTATTTGAGTGGGTACATATGTAGTCACTACTCTCATTAGTTATTAAATCTCTTTAATATCTTACAAGTACAATTTTATTTTCCCGCACTTTTATTTGAATTTGAATTCCTTGTTCCTCTTTCATCTCCTTGATTTGTGGTTGAACTAGTAATTAATTTTTAGTTAATTAAAATCACTTTCTTTTCCATTTCATGCACATTTTAAAATGCATTTGTTTTTTTAATAGATTTTGTTTAACCTATTCTATTTATTCTTGTTATGAGATGCAAACTAACCTATATGTTCAATCTTTTTTTGATTTAATTTTTCTCCTTTTAACTAAAATGCACATGCTAGTTAATTAGTTTTCTCTTGCATGCACAAAAACTCTAACTGATTCTCCATTCCCTTCAAGAGTTACCTTTTAATAAGTACCAAGGGTTTCATGTTCACACATTCTCTTCATGCATCCAGGTTTCTTTGATGGGGGAAATGGTGCAACTACTAACACCACATTAACTCAACTTCTCACTACCTTTTTGAGAGACTAATGATAACTAAGGAATAATGATGGAACCATGTTACATACCCCTCAACTAAAAGTTTTGAGTGACTAAATCTATGTCCTACAATTACAACATTGTGCAACCTATGGGTAAAAATGTAATTAGATTTTCAACTCAAATCTTAGAAAATGAGTGCTAGTAAGTGGAAATGATAATTTTGTTCCTCATCTCCTAGTGATACCATATACACTTCCATACAACCCTATTACCCATGTGTAGATTGATCGACAAACATATTCCTTATGCATGCACAAACTAAATTCAATGCACAAAATTGTTCCATAATCACAAATTAAATCATATCATTAGTATCATAACATATTATAATACCCTATCTCAATTTGGAGTCCATACAATTTTGACACACTCCCACGTTAATGTACACTTGTGGCTTCCTTGTCATACTAGGAAAACCGTTAGTAACATCTAAAAATTAAAGCATTTGAAATACATTCATTTTAATGTATAATACCCATGTGAATTGATAAATTCAATTACATTATATCAATGCAAATTTTATGCATCCACGCTATCATATAAACATTTAAAAAAAAGTATTCAAAATTTACCACTATGTCAATTAAAACCAACCAAAATATTCAAAGAGTTTGAGTTTTGTCATCATAACACATATCAATAAAATAGGTCTTTTTGTAAATAATATTCCCTCAAATAATAAGATCCAATCTTTCAACCTAGTCAAAACAAATGGGGCACCATATTATCAAAATCAAACTAATTGTCCATTGGGTAAAATCTTCTTTCTCTATTAGAGATTCCATTTCCTCTATTTATTCAAGGCATAAATTCTTGGGAATTTTGTTGTATGGGTGAGAAAAATATCCTCTATTAATCCATGATATGAGATAAATAATAGAAACATAGTTACCAACTTAATGAGAACTGTGAGCTCAAAACGAGAACTTTAGCCCTTAAAACCCATATTTTTGCATAAAAAACATGAAAAACAACCCCCAAATAAAAAAAGTGGTGCTACTGGTAGCTCCATTTTTTGTAACCGGGTCAAAATTGCAACATTTTTCAAGCACGGGCTTAAAGTATAAAATTGCTTCTCAAACAAACTTTAAAATCAACCCCCAAATCAATAAGTGGTGCTACCAGTAGCACCATTTTTTGTAGTTGAGTTAAAATTACAACTTTTTTCAAGCATGGGCTTAAAGGATAAAATGGTTCCTAAAAAAAACTCTAAAATCAACCCCCAAATCAAAACGTGTTGTTACCGATAGCACCAATTTTTCTAACTGAGTCAAAATTACAACTTTTTTCAAGCATGGCCTTAAAACATAGAATAGTTGCTTAGAAAAACCTTAAAATCAACACCTAAATAAAAACATGACGCTACCTAAAGCAAAATGTTTTTTCTAAATGTTAAAATTGTAGCTAATTACGACCTAATTCAAAGTGTGGCCTTGACAACAAATCCGTACACAAATAAAAAATCCAAAATTGGATCATAAATGGTCACTTGAAAATTTATTTACTAACTTTTTTTTTTTCTTAAATTTACATTAAAAAATAAATAAAGAGAAAAGAAAAAATCTTCACAAATATATATTTTTTAATAAAGACAAAAATACATTTAAAAAAATATATTCAAAATCCAAATATATATAAAAAAAAACCTTACCAAAATGGTGAAAACCATAGAAAAACTAAAAAAAAATGAAAACAATTTAAAATTTGGTCGGAAAACAATATTTGAAGAAAAAATAAGTTTTTTTTTTGTTAAAAAAATAAGTTTTTTTTTTGTTAAATAAAAAACAAAAAATGCCTTCAAACTTAAAAAAATCAAAGTTCAATAAAATATTAAAAAAAAACATCTAAAATACAACATATTTGACTAAACTAAACTAAAACACCTTAAAAACATAATTTGTTTTCATAAATATATATATAAAAAAATCATATTTATATAAAAACATATATAATTTATGTTTTATATATATATAACATATATTACATATGTTTTATAATATATAAAACATATGTAATATATGTTTTAAATATCCCTGGATGGGGTGCCACCGTGACATGATGGGTGTAGCTTGGGATGAGGCCACATGGCCAGGCCACTCGCCACTTGACGTCCGTCCAACATCACGTACCCTCTCCAGTCACCTCCGACATTTAAATGGCCCACTGCCACCCTCATTCTCTCATTTGCACCCGACAACTCACACAAACAGGGAGCTCTACGACCTATGCGTCCTCATGGCGCCATGCAGAGGGCCCTCTCGGTCACTTCAGCTCCAGCCTGTTCATTCCGCTCCTAAAGCCGAGATGTGGATTCTCTCTTCTCACTCGCTCGCTCACAATTCACAAAGCGTATCCTCCTGGGTTCACTCCTTCCTTCGCTCTGAGACACAGCTCTAGTGCGACTTCTCCTGGCTTGTTGTTTTGCTGTGGGGCTTCTCCTCTCCAAGATTGTCTCTCTTCATAAGTCTCCTCCACCGAAGGCCGCCACCTTCCATCATGCCACGACCCCGGGGAAAACCAAAGCGAGTAGTAGCCTGGTATGAGGCCCAGGGAAAGAAACTGCCCTCCTCTGATCCACCTTGCGAAGCCACAAATCCCCCTCGAGCAGTTTCCCTTCACCACCTTGACGTGGTCTTACCCCCTCCATTGGCCCCCGTAGTTGACCAGCCCCCTAAAGTGGGTTTTCCCCCTCCTTTGGCTCCTTTAGTTGTGCCCGCTCTTGCCCAGCCACCC
>SNQJ01S0019673.1:138922-159522 GCA_010110895.2 Picea sitchensis
TTTTAGTTTTTATTTGAATCAAAAAAATTGAATTATATTTTTTTTGATAAATATTTAAAAATAGTGTTATTTAACTACAATATGAAAAAATACTATTCAGATTTTTTTTTTGTTTTTTTGAATAATTTGAAAATAAATGAAAATACAAGCACTTAAAAACAAAAAAAGTGGAAACCTTATTTATCCGAAAATTTAAAATATCAAAAAAACACCTAAAAAGAGAGGGGGGTGCTACTTGTAGCACTATTTTTAAAAACAGACTAAAAATTTTTACCCCCCAATAAACGAGAACTCTGTAGAGTTCTCGTTAAGTTGGTAACTATGCTTAGATGATTATTAGTTGTGGGGAAAGAACAAGAATATTAGTGTAGGAAAATAAAGTAAAAAAACATGCATTAAATTAAACTATAAAATTAATTACAAGTATACCATTCAAACATAGAATATGGAGGGAAACCACAATACTCATATATTAGTCCAATAGAAAGGCATGAGCATGAGTAACAAAACCTGGGGAGAATTCTTGGATGCAAATGAAATTCAACACTCTCCTTGGGATGGGTATTTTCTCTCCTTGAAATTGCAATCTAATAATGGTGAATGAATGAGTCTTTGTTATTTGAGGCAAAAAAAAAATAAGAATGATGGTGATGAACAATAGAGATAAGAGAATAAGATATATGATATCCAATATCATTCCTACAACATAACATTGCAATCATTATGTTGAAATGTTTCCCATGGCTTTCATTTATGAGAAATTTTGAATTATTTGAAGAACCAACTCCAATGTGAAATATCTTCATTCAAAATGGAGATCCCAATGCTTTAAAGGGACTTTGTAATTCCAAAGTACTCCTCATGAATGGGATGGAATCTCAAATGTATCCTATACATCAACCTAGAGCTATTTGAGATATTCCTTCCTCATGAAATATGTTGAATATGTTACACTCTCTCATGTGATAAGCTTGCATAGATTTCGAAGGAAATGTCATGAAAGTTGCATGAGTGTTAGTGCAAGAAGGTTGTGCAAGTGTATAAAAATCCACTTTGTAATATTTTTTCCCTTTCTCTTTGAGGTGATGTAAAGTAGTCGTGAAATATCCTTATTATGTTGTATTCTTTCTTATTGATGTTGTTTTTAAAAAGCCACTTAAATATTTCTTGTGAAAGAAATTAAGGTGATAACAATTTTCCCCTAATGAGATTAGGACTTGTTGTATATACAAAATATATCATTGTTTTTTTTCTAACATATTATTATTTTGTAAATAATACGAGAGAGAGAGAAATTTCCATGGAAAAGTGATTATAGCCGCCTAAAAAGAACCAAACATACCTATGTTGATGATATTTTATACAAATGAGGCAGGATTTCCCATGCTTGTGAAATTATAAAAAAATATTACAATAGTAGACGTTTGTGAATTGGGCTCATGTCTTGAAGATTATGGTCCATTTGTATTGTGAGAACAATGAATAGTTTTGTAACTGAAAAATACTTGAAGTGGAAACTTATAAAACCGACAAGGAAATTAGTATTAGTAGATGACTTCTCATTTTGAGGGCCCCTAGAATATATAGGAAGTAATGTAAAAATATATCCTACTCGAGGGAATATATATCCCAACAAGCCTAGGGGTCTTCAACTAGAACAAAAAACTGCAACCATTACAATATATGACCCACATACATGTGAAAATCATTTGATATTGAACACCGTTGGGGCTAGCTAAAGTATAAATAAATGATGGTTCTCTCTATCTAGTCTAGGGTTCACCATTAACAATGGGAATATGAACGAAGATACAATGAAAATCCTACAACAATATGAGTTGGTGTTGATAGTGGTCAACATGAAATAAAAAAGGATTATAGGTCCCTCGGGATAAAAAAAAGAACCAGCAAAGTACTAAAATTTAATTGGGGGGATTTTGATAATGATGGGTGAGTTTTCCAATGAGGATGAGAATCAACATTTCCATTAGGTGGAAAGTTAATGGAATTTGATGGTGTCAACAATAAAAACTAGTTGGACATAATATGATATGATGTTAGTGGACAACCATATAGGTTGGTGAATGATAAATTGGGACTAAGGGTAAGTGGAGACAATGGAAATATAGTTGATCAAGGAAACTTTGGGAATCACGGTAAAGAGTACTAGGATATGGGAGGTGTTTTAGACAAGTAGAATTATTATTAGAATGGATGAGTCATTGAAAATTCTTCAACCAAGGCTGGCAAGGACTGCCACCAATTTTGAGACATACACCATCATATGAAATAGTATGAGTGTTAATGATGTTTCTCTCATTTTTTTTTTCTTTTTGATGTCTTTTTCATGTTTTGGTGTTTTTCAATTATTAATTAATAAAATAATTTGGATATGTTATGGACACAGTTATGATGAAATTTATCCTACTCAATACCCAATAGTTATTTCCAAATAAATCACTTATTGAATTAAAGCACATTTGAGTAATCAACTAAACATGCAACAAAAGAATAAACTAGGAAACCAAAATTAGGCAAACATAAGCACCAATATTTTTGGGTAGATACCCATGGAAAAGAAAAACTAGAGGGAAAATCAATGTTGAGAATGATTTTATTATGCTAAAATCATGGCTCTTGTTGGTTGTTACTCTATATTCCTACTTCCTAGTCTAACCCAGGTTCATATCTGAAAAGGATTCCAACAAATCCCTCTAAAACTATCGACCCTCTTGGTAAACTAGAAGGAGAGACAACACATAGAGTGTACTGTGAAGTATCACCCAAAACAACTCTATGGGTGACTGCAATTCTCAAGTTCTTGCATTCGAGGATTGAGTGGGGATTAGGGATTGTATTTTGTGATCTTCATTTATTTCATCTATTTTCCCTCTATATTAAACACTTTTTCATTCTTTATTCATGCATGAAAACCAACATATCTAACTACCTCATTATTACGTTCATTTAATATTTAATCATTTTCAGAAAGGACATAAATAATAAGTATTTCACATAACACACGATCTACCATGATTCACCCCCTCCTGGGATACATCCATAAAGATATGGCTTCTTAGGCTCTTTTATTATGGTTCTGTAACATATAGTGTCGCACACACTAAAACTTCGTTTATACGATTACAAAACAGGTGCTACAACCTTTGTGAGTCTAACTAGATCACATAAGGATCCTCAACCTGTGATCTAACCCTAAAGGTCTAGTTACCTCACCCTCCCATAACTCAACAACTTACAAAAAGGTATCAGATCCTATAATTGTTTTTCCTTGCTATGCAAAACAATCTTCTCTAACATGCTAGGTCTCTCGCCCTTGACCTTCTAGGTACTTATTTATTCTTATTCTTAGCTTCTCATCCATTACAATGTTTTACAAAAAACCTAACCCTAATGTGGTTAGGTTTTTCTGCATGCACGCCTCACATGCTACTTTTCCTCTTTTCCCAACGTCACTTTTCCTTTATTCCCGATTCCCTCCCCTATTTTCTGGCGATGCTCTAATTCCTTCAATGCTTATTCGATTTCTCTCAAAATTGGTCTATGCTAACAAGACCCCAACACTGAAATCATGACTCGTCCCGAGTCATTCATAGATTCCATCATCTTTTACTGCATGTTCTAGTGCGTTGTACATCTCTTCTTTCCACTGGAATTGCTCTTGAGCTTGGTTTCTCTTCTTTGTCATTGCCTCTACTACCTGCACGGTGAATGGAGGTCTTAATATCTCTGCCCACTCCAAGCCTATCCGTTCGATTTCCACTTTTGTTGCGTTGATCTCCATGACCAATTTCTCTGTCTTCTCCTATAAGTTCTCCAACTGAGCCTATCTTTCCATATTTTTCTTCTTCCATGAGGTTCTTTATCTCTGCGACAATTTTTATCTTTTCTGGCAAGGACATTGTTCTATTTTTTTTCTTCACATATGTCATTGTTGTGTGCAATTTATCTTCATACCTTTGCATATCCTATAAGATCCTATCCTCTAGTAGTTGTGTCTATAGATGGGTGCTCTTTTCCAGCATCTCTGTCATTCTTTGTATATTCTGGGCGATGTTCTCTGCAGATGTTGTCGTGCCCTATTCCCTTTGCGTTTTGATGTCTAGAGGAGTAGTAGGTACTGCATGCTCCTCTAGTTCCTTGATCTGGTATTTTTATTGTCGTAACGCCTACACTATATTTCTCATCGTCTCTTTTGAATACGCTTCCTTCGATTCTATGGTATCTGAAATGGCTTGAAAGACTAATTGTATCTAGTTCTCCATCTCATCCAGTTTTTGATGTTCCCCTTGTTTCTCCCTCCATTATTGGATGATGAATTCCTTCATTATGGTATTCGCCTCATGTTCTATCCATATATTCGTGGCGTCAAACCTTTCTTAGGACTGAATCTCCTATGGGATGTTGACCTGCAATTTATATAGTTGGTAAAATCATGAAGATGGGTAACCCTTTTTCTTGTTTTATGACAATGTTTTTTAAATTTTAATAGGTTCTTCAACTTCAGGTAAACAAAAGTATTTTTTTTATTTAGAATTTTACTTTACTGTAGGGATGATTTTAAGGATGGAAATTTATTTTAAAATGTAGAAACCTTGGCGAATATTACTAATCCTTCATATGTCAACTATAAATGTTTGGCGATATTGTTTTTTAAATATTCAAATTTCTAAGTATTTTATATAGTTTTTATAAACTTTTGGCGATTTTAAAGGTAAAATAATTTTATCCTATAGAATTTGGGCGAATCATTTTTAAAATAGCGAATCTAGTTTTTGGAAAAACCATGGAAAATTAGCCCATGAGCGAAATTTAGCCCCTAAAATCATTCTTGCTTTACTGTAAAACAAAAATTGTGAAGAATTTTGTTAGCTTTCTACTGACTATTTTTTAGTTTTTTTTTATTGATATTTGATATGTCAATTTGGCAATTGTTTGAGAGTATGTTCCTTAAAAATGAAGAGAAATATAATGAGTTATTTTTTCCCACAACAATGTATCCACTATTAATTTTTTGTTTTTGACAAATGAAATATACTACAACAATCTACAAAGACTCTATTTTGGGATGACTATAGTTTTGAATCTAACAGATGAATATTATAATTTATAGAATTTTTTGAAGTTGACCAATCTGAAAAAGTTACAGATTTTAAACAAATGTTTTCCTCCACCATGTATCTATTTTAATTTTTACTTAAAAGTAAAATCTAAAAATACCCTTTTGAAGAGAATAGTTTAAGGATTATGAATATAATTTTTCCATAATTTTCCACTGTGTTTTTTTAGAGATATGGATTTTTCATTTCACCAAATCATAATATCACCCAAAAATACTATGCAGTGATTTTTTTTATAAAATTAAATAAAATTAGATAAAATCAATGAAAATGAAAACAAATTATACCCAATGAAAGTAGATTCAATTTTAAAAATGTTGGTATCAATTTTGAACCTAAATTCTGAGTATTTGTAGGAGTTCGCTACCTCCAAAGATGAAGTAAGATGGAGAGAATTTGCAGTTTCCTACAAACAGTCTCATTTTCAGGTTTTCGACCGAAATATTCTTTCGGCCAAAACCTAGTTTTTAACGGAATCCGTTAAAAATAAACGTTTCGGTCGAAGAGTACTTCAGACGAAATATGCTTACCACAGGAAAATAATTCATCCGAAAAACATTGTACACTAATTTCGAGGGCGCCATTAAATTTGATGTGCAAAGTTTCGGCTGAAAAAAATTCCTAGCAACATTTTTTCGACCAAAAAATTGTCGCTAGGAATTTTGGAGACCCGATTGTCATGAAAGTCTTACCCATGTTCATGAGTTTACCCTAGTGCCTTTGTCAAAATATTAGGCAAAGCCAAGTCCAGCGTGTCAATGTATTTTAAAGGCTTCTACATTGTCTCCTCATCAAGAAATAACATCCCAGGTGTTAATATGAATTTGGCACTCCCTTGTGCTATGATATCCACTGTTTCTTGAGCATGAAATCCTTACCTATCATTTTCTAGTGTGCCCTTATGTTTTGGTTCAAACTACATCTTCAACTACTCCATCGCAATTTTTACCTCCTATATTTTCTCCAGAATTGAAGCTCGATGGTTCTCGGAATTTTCCCACACCTCTGACAGTCTATCTTCCACTGACATGGATATCAAATCCACATCATCTGCTGTGAGTGATGTTTCCATTGTTTTTTTGTGGGCCTTCACATTCTTCCTGGAGCCACTTGAGTGCTCCTCTATTCTCTTTCTTTAGGTATTTGATGGATCCAATGCCTCATGCATCTCTATATCCATTCCTGTATAATGTGTCATTTATTCCTCCATAGGTTTCTCCCGTGTCTCTGTTCTTATTCCTCCTTCTCTTCGTTGCTCTGTTGTTCCTCTTGGTGCATGTTCTGGGTGGGGTGGTCCTTGTGTAGAACCATGCTGGGATTTATTATTTGTCCAACTTTTCTTTTGTATGGGACTGATTCCCCCCTCTTGACCTCATTTCATCTTCTTCTTTTTGTTCGTGTTGTTTGTGTATGTCTACTACGTAGGGAATGTTCTGTTCTCCATCATAGTTTGTCCTCCTGGCACTGTCTTTGGGATTATTGGTGTTATCCACTCTTCATAGCACTCTTGGACCTCCATATGGATATCCTACGTCGTCATGCAATAATTCAACTATAGCCACTCCTTGGATGGATCCCTCTTTTATTGTAGCCACATACTATGGTGTGATACTTGGAAAATCGTTATCTATCCAAAGTCCTGGATAGTTTCGGGTGAGATTCTCCGTGTGTATTCCAACTTGGTATGGATATCCGTTAGGTACAGAGCATATACGTCACTGTTGATTTTCTTTTCCTTGGGATCCGCTATTCTTCAAAGAGACATGTAGCGTACTGTGAAACACTTTCATGTTCTTTCCAGGAACACACACTATATGCGGGTTCTTGCAATCCCACCAATGCAATGAGGATGAGTAACCACGAGTAGTGGAACTTAGAGCCCCAATCTTGTGTGTCCTTGAAATATTCTAGAAAGTAATTTAGTAAATAAGGGGCCCAACTCATCGAGCTCTCAATCACGCACTATGCTTTCGTTGCTACTATTCTTATAGGTACATCTTGATTTCGGCACTTGCGCATTGGTTTTCAACCTAACAATATTGTTTTAAATCTGGTCATAGGATCGTTGATGTCATTGATCGTAATTCCCCTGTTACCCCTTTCTGCGCCATAATTCGCCTTTATTTTTTCGGAGATTGCTTTTTCCTTTGTTTTGTCTTCTAAATATTGTTCTGGATTCTCCCCATATGTGGGTAACCCAATAATTTCTGCAATCAGATCATCATTGATAGGAACGATCCTATCCATCCACAAAATCCCTCCATGTACTTGCGCTATGAGTTGCTTCACACATTCATTGATGTCTTTACCATGCTCAAAGTGTGGTATGTCCAACAAATTCATGATTCTCATGTTGTATAACCCCATGATCCATTGCACAGGCTCCAACAGTGGTGTGCCTGATGGGCCTTCTCCCCTTCTCTCAAATAAATTCTAGTGCACCAAGTCTGGGAGGTTTACTACATCTGCCACATCATGGTCAAAGTATTTAAGAGCATCTACTCCTCCCACCATTCCTTTATCAAAATTCACTCCCTTGGGGATTTTTTGCATCACTATGGCCAATTCCTCCTATGTTCATTGTACACCTTGTGCACTGCTCTCTGCTCCTTCCTTATTCTTCCCTTGTGGGGATGATACCCCAACTACTGGCATGGCCTTGAGCATTGTTTCATGGTCTTCTTCTGGTTCTTGGCCCTGCTCTAGGCCTTGTTGAGTCGAATCATAGACTTGTTCCTCCTGTTATATCCCTATTCCCCCAGATGCATAACATTATGTCATTTTTGAGTCCTCCTCCATCTGTTCGGCCTCATGTGTGGGGTTTTGTTCCTCCTCTATGTGCGTGGTAGTAGGCTCATATTTTGGTGTGTGAATCTTGTCCACATCCACCATTGTGGGAATCTCCAACGTTCTTCTTTTTGTTACTCGAGCACTACTTCTCGTATTCCGCCTAGTTCTGTTCGACACTCCGAATCTTGTTGGTGACATTCAGATAAATTCCAATTGCTGGCCTCAAATCTCCACTAGTTTTTTTCACTTCACACTTTTTCACGCTTCAAATTTGCACTCTTCGCTCTTCTCCTTAGTGAAAAATGCAAATGATTGTTTTGCCTCCCTTTTCTGACTTTTATAGCAGGATGATGAAATTACAGTTGTGTCACACTGACGATTTTCACTTTTTCTCTTTCTACTGTGTTTCCTGCATGGTGTGCCTTTCTACTCGTTGATTGCTCCCCTGCGCAGAATTTTTTCAATCACTGTTTTTTTTGCAACACATAGTTAATTCTAACAGTTCTATTATATCAAAACCCTCCATCATTGCCGATCTATTTTTATTCTTATCCCATTTCTACTTTTTATGGATTTTCTTCTTTTTCTCCTTTTTTTTTTCTCATTTATCTATATACTATAATACAATATGTATATATTTTCTTACTGCGCTATAGGGTTCAAGTGATAGGAGGTCGGTTGTCCCTGTACAATTTCAATCGACTCCCATTGATAATTCTTCTCAGTTCCGTGCCTCCCAAGTCTTTTAAATGTACTGATCCCTCGTCGGTGATAGTCTTCACTTTGTATGGGCCCAACCAATGAATTATGAATTTTCCTGGATGCTGACAAAATTTACTATCATACAACAAGACTAGGTCTCCCTCCTTGAAAATCTTCCTCTTGATATGTCTGTCATGCTAATATTTATCTCTTGTTTGTTGCACTTCCTAGTGAAATCCTACCAGAATCTTATCTTCCTCCATTTCCATGAGTTGACTGAGCCTTTATTTTACTGCGCCTCTTTTTTCATGTTTGTAATTGCTACGAATCATAGGTTAGGTACTAGAAATTATAATGGCACCACTGCTTCTTGTCCATACATCAACCTGAATGGTGTCTATCCTGTCAATTTTTTGCATGTAGTCATGTATTCCCATAGTACAATTGGTACCTTCAAATCCCAATCATCCTTGTTGACATTGCAAATCTTAGTTAAGGAATTCTCTAAGATCTTATTGAAGGATTCCACTATTACATTTGCTTGAGGATGATCCGGTGTACTCTTATGATGATAGAATTCAAATTCCTTGGTCATAGCCCTGATAGTATTGTTGATAAAGTGAGTGCCTTGGTCACTCATCAAAATCCATGGATAACCAAATCTAGTGATCATTTGTTCAAAACATAAGTATGTTTCTATCTCTATGCTACAATCTTCTACTAGTGTTGCTTTTTCCCATCTTGTTAGGTATTATTTTGAAGTAATGATATACCTTTCTCCTGACCTCTTTGATAGTGGGTTAATTGGTCCCACAAAGTCTATTTCCCATTTTTTAAATACCTACAACGTTACTTGTGTTGGTTGTGGAGCCTAATTATCTTCCTAATTCAGAGGTATTTGTTTTCAACTATGTTTATACCTGATGAATACTTTACACCCTGGAATAATGTACACTCCTCCATGTGTGGGAGTGCAGAGGGGGTTACCCCCCCTGCGGGGCCTGGGGGGTCCATCCCCCTGGATGGGGAGTCCGGGGGCAAGCGGATCCTAGCGGGGGTTCAGGGGACAACGTTTCCCGATGGGGGTTTGTAAGTTTTAAACTTGTGAAGTAAATAAATGCATATAGATTCTTAAGAAAAATAGAAATTAATCAATGGCTCATACACATAGTACAAAGAGATTTATACCGGAAACCCTCAACTGGGGAAAACCTTTCTTATTTTCATTATATCGAATTTCACCATTCACCATAAAATATATACAATGTTTTTAGGTATTCCGTAGATACCAAAACCCTAATCCCTTAATCGAGGATTAATTTAGAAAACCGCTAAAAATAGAAAAATCCGCTAAAAATAGAAAAAACCGCTCAACCTGATCATGAGACAAAGTTGTCCAACCTGGCGTGCCCACACACACACATTCAAATATTATAACATATACCCAACATTATCCCACTTGTTGTTTTCTTTGCATCCAAGGGTCCATAGGGTTATATAATCAACAACCCAACGAAGCAGTGCCCATTGTTACTCTACACTAGGAGAACTTTTTTGTGCTCAAAGACTTTGTCAATAAATATGAAACAATATTCAAAGTGTCAAAAAATTTCAACAACAACTTCTTTTCCTCAACGATGTCTCTCACAAAGTGATATTGAACATTGTTGACGGGCGAAATTGACCGTTCGTCAACTGAGAGAGTGGAATCGGTCTGGGGTTGTCTAATAACCCAAGACGTTTGGAATGAACCACCCTGACGGGTTTAGCGGCTCCGTTAGCCGATCTAAGGTCCTAAGAGAACAAAAGAAAACTAATCTAACTAAAACTAAATAAAACAAACTAAACTAACTAACAATAAATAAAACAAACTAACACACTAATCTAATTAAAACAAACTATTAAAACAAACTAAGCTAATCTAACTAACTATATATATACAAACTACTAATTATTACTATACTAACTACTAACTAAAGTATAACTTATTCACAAAATATACAATATTGACAATTTGCAGATTTAATTAAAACCTGAAAAACTCATTTGCTTTCTTCCCTAAGACAGAGAAAGATATTTTTATTGATTTTTTTGATTTTATGAACAAGAAATAAAACTTACTGAAATTAAACAATATAATATGCTAACTACACATATATCTAACTAAAATACTAACAAATATACTAAACAAATAAACAACAAACAGACCTGGGAACGCTCCAGATTTTCCCTGTGTATGATGACTGTGCTAGCAGATCGAAGGAAGGAAACTCGCACTGAATAATCCTGAAGATTCTTGTAAATGATACGCTGCAATGCTCTGCAAGTTGAATACAGGACAAACAAGAGATAAAAGAAACAATAATCTTATAATTTATAAATCTCTACAATTAGATAAACCTGTATGCAAAGATTTATAGATGATAGTTCAGTTAATGAAGAAGATAAATCTGTTGTTCATAAGCTGAACTAAGTAATTGTTGTACTCTTAAAATTAGTGAAAGAAAATAGACATAGATCACATTAATTCAATCATATCATTTTGCAAAGACTGTGATAGCTAAAGTAGTCACTAATCAAATACAAATTGATAAACATAAACATGAAACAAAAGATTGATATTATGAAAAGCTAAAGCTGTAACAGAACATCAATTTCTGTCTCTGTTTGTATTAGAATTCCATATCCTTGTTCTCCCATGAATGAGGATGATCATTATTACAAAAATAATAAGCATTTATAAGTTTCTCCACAGGGTAAAACCTCCCTGTGGAAGTTAAAACTTTTTACATGAAATCTGGGAGATATCCCAATGTTCAACTAAACTAGGAAATTAAAATGCAAGTAAAATATCTAAATATCCTCTAAACTGTCCATCAAATCCCATGTAATTCGAAATCAGCTGGAAAGGAGAAAAATGAACAAATTAGAATGATTTTTTATTAATAAAATGATAGAAAAACTAATTCTATATACTTAGCTACATAATCATCTGATTCTGTAGCTAGTCTAAATAAAGATACAGAATCAACATTTGAGATTAATTCAAATCTTTTCAAAGAATTAAATTTAATCATCATTCAAGAAATATCTGAGAGTGAATCATAAATTGAAACCGTTATTCCATTATGAACTCAGACATGATCCACATCATTTAACCGAATACAGAGATAGAAATACTCTGTTTCAATTATTGTCATAAGTCGTGTAAATGAAATCACATGTAACATCACCGTAATCGTTTCTCAACCAATCGAATCCATCAGTTATGAAATTGTTTTGATATTCAGTTGAAAACAAAACAAGTTGCAAACACTTCGTTTCACTTGTGAATCGAACAGGATTATCACGATAACTATATAGCAAGCGTTTTAGGCTTCTGAAAAAATTCAAATCGTAACTGTCTCGTAACTGTCACAAACAAAATCGTAACAGGATAAATCAAACAAAATTCGTTATAGATATCAATCGTTTATCATTGCACAGTGAGCAAACAGGATCGATTAATTTTGATTACCATCGTTTCAACCAAACTAATCATAACAGGGTTTGACCAATTCATAACACAAATTTAAAATATAGAGCATCAATTATAATCCGAACTCGACTCATAGAACAAACTTGCAAAATTCGAATAAGAGCGAATCGATTAGCTAAGGTTTTCACACAGTTGTTATGATTCAGATTCATTTCCCGATTTGGGTGCGAAAGTTATTTGAGCGTATTGTTTTCATCAAAGAAACAAAGTCATTATCCTTAACTCAGAAACAATCAAATATAGAACATCACATGACACAGTATCGTAGCAAGTATCTTCCCGAAGATATTTACTAGTCATAGCATACCAATGATAACGAAATCGAATCCGAGCAAAATCGTAACAATCAAACTCAATCAAATCGTTCACCAACCATAGCATATGGATCATAACAAAATCAAATCCGAACGCGATCATGTTCTAAACTGAATATGAAAAAATTCCCTTTCAAATCGGATACAAACCAATTCATTTGGAGGCAAACAATCAAACAAATTCAAATGAAGATCACTCAAATCCAATCAAAATCTATTGATTTCTATACTGGGAATAATAAGATCGTATATCAAATCAAAATTTCTTTTATTCAAAGCAAAGCTATATATAGGATGCATGTAATATAACAGAGCCATTCAAGATGTGAACATAACTGTTTAAAACTTAAATCAAATCGTTATATCAACCTAGATTATTTGCAAAACAAACGATATCAAATTTTCCATACCTGTGTAGCGACGAGACCGCTTGATTATGCCATCTTGGAATTTACAACAGCCGTGGCTGATTCCACATTTTTTAATAGGATGGAGCCGGTTGTCTTTTGCTTTTTATCTATTGCTTGGAGCTTGGCTTTTTGTCTAGTTAGCATGACAATTTGGTCTTCCAAAGATTGAATCTTTGACTGGAGTATAGGAACATCAACATAATATTGCTCTAACCATGAATTGCATTGATCACAGGGTGTCTGTGTAGGTTTCGAGGGTTTGGTCGAATGATTGAGGGTTTCACAAGGGAGTTTAATACTCGGGTAGTTAGGGCCGTCCTTTAAACAGGGGGGAATGTTTGATACAAAATCATAAGAGGGTTCAGGACATAAACCTTGCAAGTAGGGGTATTTGCTAGCCAGAAAACGCTCAATATCCGAATCAGATTCCTCACTTAAGATGATAGGGTTTGACTGAGCAAGGGGTTTTGCCTTGTTCCTTGCCATCTGTGAAATCAAACGTGCATTCCTTTTACCCTTATCGTTAGCAGTAGGTTTTACCTTCGGTTTCTTGCTCATAGGATTTTTAATGGCCTCTGCACTCTTAGTTACAGTGTCGGGTAAGTCGACAGGAGGGTCAGCCAAGGGTTTAGGTAGTAGGAGGTGCAAGGGTACCGGTGATTCGACCTTTGTTTCAATTACCACGGGTTTATCAACCTGTATAGGGTCGATGTCTTCAAGGCCATTACGGGCGATGAAAGCCCTCCAACTATCACCAAGCAAACTCAAATGATAAACAACGATGAGCTTAATAAGACCATGATGAAATAGGTTGTTGTCAGCCTTGTGCCTCTTAAAATTCTTTGACATTTTAAACAGACTCCGATGAAAATAGAAAGGCATGTTTAGAGGATACCCTATAAAAATCATCAGCAATCGTAGGTGGTGAAGGAACACAAGCCCGTATCGACCTTCACAGGTCACGAACTGCTTGAGTATCATTAATAAATCGTTCCAACGTGGTTTGAGTGAAGAGATGGGCATACCTCGGTCACAGGAGGTAACTTTGCGTGATAGACACAACAATGTTCACGACACTTCCTCGACCTTGCAATTCTTGAACCAACGCTGTCCAACGACAGGTAACCCTGTGGCAAGACTGATAAACTGTTCATCAATTTCCAACTGTACATCGCCTAACTTGGCTCGACAGCCATCGAAGGTCATGGAAAAATGTCATGCTACATAAAGGTTAAAACCCTCAATTTGTTTCACGAAGGTAAGCCATCCACTGTCTTCCAAATCTCGACGGCCATTGTCAAACATTAACAGGGCCTGGTTGCCATTGGGTTCGACTCGCACGATTGGCGCCATGGAGCCAAATGCATGGTAGGGGAAGGGTTTGTATTCACCAACACACACATGAGAAAAGCTACTTGGTCTAATAGCAATGAACGAGCCAAAAGGGATAAGAATAAATGCGAGCATGCGAAGTTGGTGGAGTCTGCCATGCAAAACCTTGATTACCGAAGTACAACCGCCAATTTTCATAGCTGTTCACTCCATAATACTAGTTCAAACATTAAATCATGTGTACAACCAATGAAATGAAATATACCAACGTGCGCAAACGTTAATCCATAGTGTTCAAACATCCAACATATAAATCAAAACCCAAAATCAACTATGCGCCAATGTATATAATCAAAAGTTTAGCCAAGGTGCCAAACGATGTTCATGTAGTTGACAAGCCAAAAGTTATAAAAAGATTACCATAAGGATTATATCATATATATATATATAAAGAAAAATCAATCATAACCCCTATGAATTTTCATAGAATCAATGATCAAGCATGTCATAAAAAGTGTAACTCCAAATATTAATGTATTGCAAACTCAATGAAACTCAATCGCACAATCAATATAAGAATGACCAATGAGAATAGTCTGAAAGTTCTTCCAGCTACATAATGATGAAAAAAAGGTAAGCGCAGTAGGCGCATCGATAAAAAGATCATGACAGTTCAGATAATGATCAAAATGTAACTTCGAAAGATTTTGTTTTCACGCTTACAGTCGCGAAAACAAAACAAAAACAAGTGTGCAAATGTCGCAAGAAATGAAAACGTCATTTATTTGAAAATTGCGACAAAATTTGATGTTTGCAAGACAAAGGTGTAGGCAGCTTATAGGATAATAGAAAAAGTGAATTGGCTGCCAACAAACATCAATATGATTTGTCTTCGAATGATAAGATGGGTTTTTTTCCAAGAAGATTGCACTCTGACTGTCACAATCTAATCTCAGTGCTTGTTGTACCAACCCAATACTTGAACACAATCTCTATAACCATACTTATTCCTTGCTTGCATGAGTGGCTGCCATGTATTCAACTTTTATAGTTGAGAGTGCCACTACAATGTGTCTTTTTCTCATCCAAATAATTTCTCCTCCAAATAGGTTAAACACATACCCACTTGTAGATCTTCTGCGATCTAGATCTCCAACCCAGTCTTCATCAACAAAACCATGTATGTTCACCACTCTGTTTAATCCTGGTCTTCCTTGGTAGCACAATCCATAACTTCTTGGTTGCCTTTTATCTCTCACTAATCTCATCAATACTGGGGTATGAGGTTCTTCTTCTGCTTCTACTTCCTCTTCTTCAGATGATTAAGATTTTGCATCATCCAACTCAAGATCTATTTTCTCAGGTTCGTCTTGTGTTGGTAGGAATTCTTGTTTGGACACATATTTTACCTCTCTAAAAACAACATCTCGACTATAAAAAATCTTCTTGGTTTCTGGGTTCCAAATCTTATAACCTTTCACACCATCTTTATAACCAATAAAGATACACTTTTCTGCCTTTTTATCCAGCTTACTCCTATTTTTCTTTGGAACATGTACATAAGATTCACAACCAAACACTCTAAGATGTTGAAGAGAGGGTTTTTTTCCATACCATACCTTGTTTGGAGTTTTATCATCCAATGCTGATGAAGGTGATCGATTGACCAGGTAACATGTTGTACCCATTGCCTCTGCCTAGAATTCCTGTCCTAACTTAGCACCACTGAGCATGCTCCTTTCTTTTTCCATTAGTGTCCTGTTCATCCTTTCTGCAACTCCATTTTGCTGAGGAGTGTATGGAGTAGTCTTCTGCCTTGTGATAACACACTTCTTACATAATTCTTCGAATTCATTTCCGTAGAATTCTCCACCATTATCTGTTCTCAATACCTTTATTTTCTTCTCTATATAATTTTCTACCAGAGCCTTAAACTCTTTAAATTTATCAAATACCTCAGATTTCTTTCTAAAAAAATAAATCCATGTGATCCTTGAGAAATCATCTATGAATGAAACATAATATACAGATTTACCTAGGGATGGAACAAGAATAGGTCCAAACACATCACTGTGTATCAACTCTAAGATCCCCTTTGCTCTTGTAGCACCATATGGGAATATTACTCGATTATGTTTACCATATATGCAATTTTCACATAAATAAAAATCTAGAGTACAATTAGACATACCTTCAACCATACCTTTACTGTGTAGTGTTCGAAGGCCCTTTTCTCCAATATGCGTCAGTCTTTGATGCCATAATATGGTCCTTTTTTCAGGGACAACATTGGCCCTTTCTCCTCCATCTCTCTGCTCAGGGACAACAAAACTGTTACACCCATAAGTATAAGTGTTTCCCAACAACTTGTACATAGTTCCACACCAAACTCCCCTCATCAACACCATTTCTCCTCGTACCATCTTGCAAGTTCCCTTTCCAAATACAATATTCACTCCTGCATCATCCAACTTGCTTACATATATTAGGCTCCTGGATAGTTTTGGAATGTGTACAACCCCCAGGAGATTTCTAATCCTTCCATATTTTAGCAGCAACTTAACCCTTCCATGTCCCAAGATTTTGGCTATCGAGTCATCTCCTAGGAATACATCAGTACCGTCGTATTTTTCATATTCAGAGAACCACTCCATGTGAGGAGTCATATGGTATGACACACCTGAGTCGATCAACCATACATCATGGTCTGCATGTGTACCTGTAGATTCCAGGTAAACATCACCTCCTTATTCAGTGGAGGTTTTCACGTCTCGGGAAGAGGTACTATCAGATCCCTTTGGTTTATCAACCTTCTTAGAGTTGCAATATTTCTTATAATTCCTTGTTTTACCACACTTACAACATTTCCTCAAAGATTATATTAGAGACTTATATCTACCTGTATATTTAGGTCTCCCCCCCAAAGACTTACCAGGATTCATGTCTTGGGTATGCCCTCTTACAAATAAAGCATCTGTGCTATGACCATCCATGATTTTCCACCTCATCTCTTCAAATAACAAGGATGCAACTACATCCTCATACTTCAATGTATATTGAGTGGTACTACCAATTGCTACAACCATATTATCCCAAGAGTCTGGAAAATAACATATCAAAGTAATACACTTATCTTCTTCTGCAATCATAATATTAACAGAGACAAGTTGACTTACTAGAGTATTATAGGCATTTAGATGTTCTGTCACAGAATATCCATCTTCCATCCTAATATGATACAACTTATTTCGAAGAAACAAATTGTTTACTAGGGACTTTGATTGATACAAATTCCCTAACTTATCCCATAGTTCCTTGGTTGTAGATTCTCTCGAAACATTCAACAACACCGAATCTGCTAGGCTGAGTCGAATAGTACTCCTTTCTCTTCTGTCCAACTTCTCCCAATCTTCCTTTGACATACCAGTAGGTGGTGTACTAGTAGGTTATATACCAATAGGTGGTGTACTAATAGGCTACGTACCAGTAGGCTGTGTACCAGGATCCACAAAAATCCATTGTTCTTTGTCTACAAGAAGGTCCTCCATCTTAAGATTCCATAGCTCAAAGTTTTTACCGTTGAACTTCTTTATATGGATTCTAGAATAGCTCGTCATTCCTATTTCTACAATCGAATCTCCATTACAAAATCTCCCACTAAACCCAGGTTTATCACAGACCCAAGATAAACTTGATCTATCAAGATCGAGCCAAACCCTCATGAACTAAGGCATCCCTCTGAAGCCAAAAATGAGCTCTGATACCACATGTAAGTTTTTAAACCTGTGAAGTAAAGAAATGCATATAGATTCTTAAGCAAAACATAAATTAATCAATGGCTCATACACATAGATTTATACCAGAAACCCTCAACTGGGGAAAACCTTTCTTATTTTCATTATATCGAATTTCACCATTCACCATACAATATATACAATGTTTTTAGGTATTTCGTAGATACCAAAACCCTAATCCATTAATTTGGGATTAATTTATAAAAAAGCTAAAAATAGCAAAATCCTCTAAAAATAACAAAAAATGCCCAAAAAACAAATTCCGGGACACTGCCCCGAACGTTGAGCGTAACCAGGGGGGCATACCTAGCCCCCCCTACGAAGCGCCCGGTGCACACGACACAAAGATAACTACTAGAGGGATCATCAGACGCAGTTGTCGAACCTGACGCACCCACACACACACACATGCAAAGAATATAACATATACCCAACAGGGTTTTGGAGCAGATCCCCCAAAGGAAAAAATTCCTTGTAAATGTATATTGTAATTTCATTGTAAATCTCGACCATTCATTATAAGGTCACAGTTTTGATGGTATAATTTATGTTAGGTTTTTTTTTTCCTAGAAGAAAACCCTCTTGTATGAGGGAAATGTATTTCGGCTATGAATCATGGTGAATATTGTATTCTGAGAGAGGATACTGTGAGAGAAAGAAAATGAATTTACAACAGGTGTGTTATAGGTTGTATCCCTTTATTTGCTAGATAATAATAAAGGAAAGACCTAGAAATTTCTCTGTGCACATAGCCCACACTAGTTGAACCACGTATATCTATGTATCTATTGTATTGTGTATATTACATGTTTTGTTTCTACATTTATTTTATTTTATTTCTCCATGATCCTTGTTTTCTAACAACTGGTATCAGAGTGAAAGGTAACTCACAAGAAAATAGGGTTCCTGGTTCGAGTGGGAGAAACAGAGGAAGATGGAAAGTTTAGGGTTAAGAAATTTAACAGCCAAAACTACCAGTTATGGAAGATGCAGATGGAAGATTATTTATATCAGAAGGATCTATTCCTACCATTGGGTGGGATAGAAAATAAGTTGATGACCATGAAGGACAAATAATGGGAGATTCTTGATAGAAGGTCTCTAGGAACGATATGGCTAAACCTAGCAGCGTTGGTGGCTTTCAATATTTCGAAAGAAAATATAACAAAGGAGTTGATGGACGCATTAGATAAACTGTATGAAAATCCCTCAACATCCAATAAGGTAATTATAATGAAGATATTATTTAATACGAAGATGTCAGAAGGTGGGTCTATCATAGATCATTTAAATAAATTTAATACGATTAATAATTAGCTAAGTTTTGTAAAAGTGGACTTTTATGATGAGGTCATGGATCTTCTAACCTTGTGCTCATTGCGAAAAAGATAGAATGGGTTGGTCATGGTTGTAAATAACTCTGTCTCTAGTTCAAACACTCTAAAATTTGATGATGTTGTTGGTGTTATCCTTAGTGAGGAAATGTGATGGAAAAACACAGGTGAGACATCAGGTAATGCATTAAAAACGGAGAACAAGGGAAGACAAAAGGATAGAGGAAAGAGCAAGGGAACCACATGAACTCTAGGAAGGGAAGATACAAATCTATACTCATAAATCTAGAGTGTTGGAATGGTGGGAAGAAAGGACATCTGAAGAAATACTGTAGAGATCTAAAGAAACAAAGAGATGGACAGTAGGAAAAAAATCAGGAAGCAAATGTAACAGGTGATGTGTTACACGATGATTTGATTATTTCTGTAGATAATATTTATGAGTCTTGGGTAGTATATTCAAGGGCTCCATTTCATTCCACACCCCATAGGAAACATTTTATAGGTTATGTTCAAGGTGATTTTGGACAGGTTCATTTGGGTGATGATGCACCATGCAAAATTGTTGGAATGGGAAAGGTAAAAAAAAAGAAAAGGAATGGAAACGAATGGTTGTAGAAAGAGGTAAGACATGTTCCATATATAAGGAAAAATCTAATTTCAACAGGACAGTTGGAAAGTGAAGGTTCTATATCCACATTTACAGATAATGTGTGGAAGGTCACCAAAGGATCATTGGTGATAGAAAAATGAGAGAAGGTAGGTGCATTCTATTTATGTACTAGTAATATTGCCTCTTCTATCCCTTTAGCTTCTATAAGAGTAGATACAAATCCATGGCATAATAGGATTGGACACATGAGTGATAAGAGGATGCAGATACTTCACAAAATAATTTTTTTCCTAGATCTTAAACAAATTGATTTGGATTTCTATGAGCATTGTTTTTATGGAAAACATAAGAGAGTCAGATTTCTCAGAGTCGGAAAAGAAAAGAAGCATGAAAGGTTAGATCTTGTGCATACATATGTATGGGGACCAACTCAGGTATCATATCTTGGTGGTTCTCATTATTATGTTACTTTTATTGATGATACAACTAGAAAAACTTGGATTTATTGCATTAAAAAAAATATGATGTTTTTTATACTTTTAAGAAATGGAAAGTTTTTGTTGAGAATGAGACAGGAAAAAGGTTGAAGTTTCTCAGATCAGAAAATGGAGGTGAATATTGAAGCAAGGAGTTAG
>SNQJ01S0019673.1:159532-220079 GCA_010110895.2 Picea sitchensis
TTTCATGTACCTTCTTTCCTTGATGGTCCACATAAATTCATATGTACTAACTAGAGAGGTTTTTTTGTTGAAGGAATTTTTTTAGATTTGAACTGTGTCCAAGTAAGCTTTCCTATCTGGCAAGGTTTACAAACATAATCATATGGATTTGATATCTTTGGAATATCCTTTATTGCCCCACTATTTTTGATCTTGATTATATGATCAAAATTTAAGTGTCCAAGTATCCTATGCCATAGCCAACTTTCAGCATACTTGCTTAAGTGGCATTCTTCTTTTTCTTCTTTTAACACATAGACATTGTTTTCTATTCTTATCCCTTTTGCAACTAGCTGTCCTGAATTCACAGATTTTATTCTACAATCTTTAGAGGTAAAAATCACTTCACATCCTTGGTCACAGACTTGACTGACACTAAGCATATTATGTTTCAGACCTTCTACAAACAACACATCTTGAGCTTTCCATTTTCCATTACTCAAACTTGCCATTCCTTTACCTTCTATTTTTCCTGGTGCATCATTTCCAAAAGTTACATTCCCTGATTTTCTTTCACTTAGAGTTAGAAACTTACTTTTGTCTCTAGTCATATGTTTGGAACATCCACTATCAATATACCAGGGATTCTTTTGTCTTTGGGATGATAAGACTAGTCTATAGTTGTCATCTTCTTTCTTCTTCCAAATCTTTAAATTTTCAGCAGTAGGATTCGAATTTGGCTTAAAATTCCTTAAGCGACAATCTGCAGCTTTATATCCATAGTTATGACAGATGTAAGATTCTGGTTCACTGAATAACAAATCATAACGATTGTTATGCTCATAACTATTTTTATGTTTCACCTGCGTCCTTCCTCCATCCATCACATGATTTATAGTATGTGGTTGTTTTTTTCTTGGTTGTCTCAATCTTTGTTGTGGAAGATAATTATTCCTTGAGTATCTTGATTTCAAATATCTAGATCTTAAAGAATAGTTTACAACTTTGTGACCAAAGTTAGAACAGAAAAAACAATAACCATAGAAAAAACCTTTGTACCTGAAAAAAGGTTGTAGTTGATTTCTTCCATGCTGATGACTTCTTTGATCAAAAAATGTGTTTATGTTATTTATTTGATCTACGGATTCGGTTTTGGTACTTTTTCTTTCATTCCTTCTTGGTGGCTGATTTTCTTTCTTTGTTTCTGCAGAGTGGTTGTTGTCAATGATTGTATATTTGACAGACTTGATGGGTTCTGTATTACTTGGATGATCACTACTTGATCCTTCTTCATAGCCCAAGACAGATTTCAAATTTGGATTCCTTTGCTGATTTAGAATGAAAGTTAATTCTTCTGAGGCTTTAATACTTGGTAGATTTTGGTGATACAATCCCTTAAACTTCTCCATTTCTTTTCTGGTTTTTACTATCTCTTCTTCTAAGGCTTCACACCTCACTTTATTCTCTGACAACTATTGTTTCAGTATGTCTTCTATTTTATTTTCCTCTTCTAACTCCACTTTTAGTAGAGAAATTTTTTCATCAGGTTTTTCACCATTCATTTTAAACTGCTTCAACAATGTTTTTTGTTTTCTCTTCTTACATCTGAGTTTGTCAATTTCTTCCAAAGCACTGATTAATTCACCTTCCATATCCACCACATCTTCTTCATCATCAATTTCACCTCCTGTGTGTTCATCATCAAAATCTCCCATAGCCATAAGCATAAAATCATTCACTTTGTTTTCACATGATGAATCACTATCTATGTCTTTTGAGGAATTGTCACTGTTTGCACACAAACTTTTATTTTTACTATATTTCTTGAATTTTTACTTCTTTTCATCATCAGAGTTCTGGTCCTTTTTCTGCTGGGGACACTTAGATGAAAAATTACATATCTTACCACAGTTAAAACATTTGAATGGAAGCTTGCCTTGATATTTTCACGATCCTTTCTTTAACCTTCTCACAAATTTTGCCTCAATATCATCTAAATCTGAATCAGTATTCTTGTATGCTTTAAAAGATGCTTCTGTAGTAATGGATTTATCTTTAATGATTCTCATTTCATATGCAGTTAGAGTTCCTAGGAGTTGATCAATGGATAGAGTTTTAAGATCATTTAGTTCTTCTATTGCAGAGACTTTTGGATTAAATTTATCAAGTAGAGATCTTAAAATATTTTGAACTAAAAATGATTCTTCAATCTTCTCACCAAGACCCTTCAGGGAATTCACAAGTTCTTCAACTCTTAAAAAATACCTGCTAACTATTTCATCTTCATTCATCTTTAGTTATTCAAAATTCAACCTATATGTTTGGAGTTTGGCATCTTTTACTTTCTCATTTCCTTCATAATTGTTAATAAGTTTATCCCACATAGCTTTAGCAGTTTCAATATGCATCACCTTTACAAACTCATCTTCAACAAGTCCATTCAAGATAGCATTCATTCCCTTATCATTAAATCTAAATTCTAACTTATCATCCTTGGAAGCCAACACAACAAGCTTTCTATATCCAGTCTCTACTACATCCCAAACATCAACACCTAAGGCCATTAGGTATGTTCTCATTCTAACCTTCCAAAAGGCAAAATTTGTTCCATCAAACAGAGGAGGCTTACTAGCTGAAGTCCCTTCATAACTTGTCATGTTTAAGCTTACAAATCTACCTTTAAATAAAAGGAACCTGCTCTAATACCAATTGTTGAAATTACTAAGATAACTGAGAGGGGGGGTGAATCAATTGTTACTGTTCTTAAACAAGTTTAAGTCTTTTAAACCATTTTTAATATTTCATCAAGTGACCATCAATATTATACATCATATGAACAACATAAATAATGAGCATCAATCACACATAAGATATACACATAGACATAATTTCATGAGGAAACCCATAAAGGGAGAAAACCTTTTCTTCTTCGAAATGATAGGCAGTCTTTTAAGTTCTGTACATCATCTATGTTTGAGCACCAACTCAAAGTGAGGCTACTACCTCTTTTTTACAAGCTCCAACTTGTTGAGAGCACCAACTCTCTGGTTTCTCTAGCACAAACTAGAAGGAAGCACCAACTCCCTGAGTGTTCCAGCACCAACTGAATGGAAGCACCTACTTCCACTTATACAAGCACCAACTTGCATACAGAAAACTCTGTGTTTTCCCAAGCACCACCTTGCCACCCTGTTTTCTATTCACAACTAGATGGAAGCTACAACTCCCAATATTCAAGCACCAACTCAAATATCAGAGGAACACATTCCTCCCTAGAACCACCCTACCTCCGTGATTATAAGTAAAATTATTGAATAACCAACAATGCAGGTGTTTCAATTCTTACCACTTCTCTTCTATCCTGCAATTCTTCTATGCTTCTATCTGTTCTACAATTCTGATCTACTTCAAGTTGTTCTACAATTTTGCTCTTGCTTCTGTCTATTTCGCATCTGTTACTCATCTCTGAGTTTTATCTCACACTGCGCATATTGTAATTTTCCCTTTCTTACAGTTCAACTCATTTTTCATTCAGAACAACCAACCATTCACAGTCACTCCATCTTTCTTTTATGCACTTCACACAACTTCAGTTACACCTCGAATACCTGGGCCAACAATGCTTCAACCACTTAATCACCAACTTTCCAAGAACCATGATTTGGTTCTTCTAACTGAATCGTAATTGAACAAATAATCATAAAGATCAACAATAGCCCTTCAATGAGATGCTCAAATAACCAGCACCATTGGATTAAATCTGCAGGGTCTTGTGTTTATCCCATATGCCCACTGTTTGTGACCGTGGGCCTAATCAAGATGCGTTTCACATTTCGCATTTCAGAAATTCTGTATCAAAGGGTTTTGATGGTCCAAGTTGTGATCCTCAAAATGGATCTTAGCTCCACTAGCTCCTCCCTATTACATGACCATCAGGGGTGACCACAGCCTACACCAAAAGGCATTTCACATTTCGCGAACTTATGAACTTCATCAAACCTGATCAACAGTCGAGATCTCCAATGATTGGATGGTCTAGATCTCATCACGATCTCGCGTTTCGGGATTCCTGTGATGTAGGGTCTCGACACTCCAATTTGCGATCCCCGAAATGGAGCTTAGCAATTATCTCCTTCCCTTAAGCCTTCGACGATGTAATCTTGTCTATGACCACGGGCCAGACCTTATCACAAATTTGCATATCGCAAGTTGCAAGGTTAGAACATTTCCTTCCTTTGACTTTCCATTCAACGAAAAGTTAATCCCTCACCACATGTCCCTCTTGGACCAACGGTTAAGATCTTATCATGATTTTGCAACTTCACGGGCCTTCTTCATGCCTGATCAACGGTCGACGATCTCCCTTTGATCAACAATTCAGATTAAGTCGTGGTTTCACATTTCGCGATTTCATAGGATATAGCACCTCCTTTCTTTGAATTTCCAGTCAGCGAAATGTCAATCGCTTGCCATGTTCCCTCCGCATCCAACGTTCCACAACATACCTCAATCCAAAGGTCCAAATCAATTCTTGGGATTTTTCATATCGCAAGTTCCCACACCATGTTCCGTTGACTCCTCCAATGTCTAGGTTAGAAAAATTCTAGTCCCTTGCCATGTTTCCTTCTTGAATATGGACGGTCCTCCTGCTTTTGTAATTTTGTAGGCCCGCTTCATCTTTCACGTAAAGAATGTGCTCCTTCTTATGGATCCAATGATGGTTGGTCTTCGGGCTTATATCTGACGCCTGAGATCTATTTTCTTGTACTATGTGCTCCTCCTATCTGAATTCAGATCTGACGGTCATCGGGGATTCTGAATGGGATCCAATGATCACTGTTGCTCTTCATTGTTGATCTTCCCATTGTCATGCCATTATCGTTGTGCTACTGATCGTGTTGATCTTCGTCATCAATGATATCGCCATCAATGAAAAACACGCATACTCTGCCTCTGTCTGAAAACATGCCAATAGATGTCATGTATGGTTGTTGAAGAAACTATTCACTAATCAATAATGCATACATGAATGAGATTTCTCAGCATAGTTATCCATGTCTGAGGTAACAGAGGAAGAGGAAATTGGAACAGGGGACCTAGAAGGCCAAGGTTCTCCATACATTTTGATGCAGACTCACAAGAGTTGGGACAACTATTTCAAGATGGATGTTTTAATTGGATTGGGAAAGGAGTGATCCAACCTAGGTTAGAAAGGCCTCCCTTCCAAGCCCCACATGTCCCTGGTATTCCAATTCCCCTTCATGTCTCACTACAACATGAAGTCCCTGAAAATGACAGATGGCAAGAGATTGTCCACCCGACAGTCTCCTAACATCGTGGCTGGCCTAACTTGTCTCTACCTGCTCCTCCACATGTTAATCAAATTGTTTAAGCTTCCCTTGTCCACTCACCAATATATTCTTCCCATGAAAGAAAAAATTAAAAAACCGAGGCCAACCATGCCCCTGACAAAGAAAAAGTCGTTGTTTCCCCCTCCTCACCCTCAAATGACTGCCAAATCCATGTCCTCCCGCATGCATATGAGAGATGATTTCTCTCATGTGATTAGTGAGATTAGGCCTAAAGGCTCCACACATATTAAGGAACATTCAGAGAGATCAAAGGGTGATAACAACAACAAGGGGAATATTTTCTCCCAGAGTGGAAAATATGGGTTTTAAGTTTTTTTATTTATTGATTTTTGAGGACAGTTGACTTCTAAAATTTTGGACAACACACTATTTTTTTGATATATGGATAATATATTTTTGGAAATAATTTCAATTATCATTGATATAAATTGTCAAAATATGAGAGTGATGATGGGAGTCACAAGGAGGGATGTTTTGATTGATTAACTAGTTGTGTTATGTTTGTTAAATAACTAAAGGGAGTCATAAGGGGTCCTACCTACTAGTTATTATTTATTAAAAACCCTTATTATGATTTTATTACTTTTCCCCCTTAACTAAAAAGTTGGTTGAGTTTTAGTTAACTTAACTAAAGAAGTAGTTCAAATACTTCAACTAATTCTAATTTCTTAAAGGCAAAAAGAAAAGGAGGAGCAAGAGGGGAATAGAAGGAAAAGCATACTAAGGTCTTCTCTTTGAGTTTTATTGAGATAATTCAGTTTTCATTCATTCTTTAATTCATTGAAAGCCTAATTCTCTTTTATCACAGTAGGGTCTTATTGTAGACAACAATATTCATGGCTGAGTTACATCATTCAGACACTTGTTTCTCAGAGGTGTTGATCTATCTTTGATAGTCTGTGTAGACTTGTCTGTTTATGAATTAAATTTCATGACTAACAAAGGCTATTGTGCAGAGTCGAGTGGGAAACAATCTGTGGAAAACCGATCCATCTTTTAAAGTTTATTCTTTTACTTTCTGTTAGAAGTCCTTTTGTATGGTTTTCATCAGGGACATCTATGTTTGACTTTGGTCCAATCTTTCTCAAGGAATTTGGTAAAGAGAACGATTCTTTTGATAAATTGGAATGGAATAAACAATTGCTTTATGTCTCATTTGTTCTGATTATTGACTTGGTGTTTTTTACTTATGTCTCTATATTTATTTAAACATATATTATATTCATAAAATTACATAAATAATGAATTTTCCATGAAACTTTCATTTATAAAAAGATCATCCTAAGCACTTGTAATAAATACTTGTGAATTAGAAAACGAATTTTGATGGCTATAAACATAGGGTGATATTCCCATCTATCTTTCTTTAGCCAAGTAAGATCTGAAAATGCTTGAGTAAGATCATTTCATATATTTTCCTCAACAAGTAAGTTGGATTTCAAAACTGAAAAATGTTGTTGAACTTTCGACAACAGAGGCATAGTATGTTGTTGCTACAGAGGCTAGTAAAGAGATGATTTGGTTACAGAGGTTTATGGAGGAATTGGGAAAGAAGTAGGAGAATAACAGGTTGTACTGTGATAGTGAGAGTGTCATTCATATTGAAAATAACTCAACCTTCTATTCAAAGACTAAACATATACAACTCAGGTACCATTTCATATGATCTGTCTTGGAAGATGGACATTCAAAGTTGGAAAAGATACACACTAGCCAGAATCCAGCAGACATGTTAACAAAGGGAGTAACCAGGGAGAAACCGAGTTCCTTCTTAGTTTCAGTTGGCCTACAAGCATGAAGGTGAAGATGATAAATTTTCTAAGTCCAAGAACATTCCAACATATATAACAGTGGTGGATTTCTTGAGATCAGTCTCAAAGTGGGATATTTTTGGTTATGGAACCTGATTATCTTCCTGATTCAGAGGTCTTTGGTCATTAACATCTCTATGAATTGTTGGCCACCCTATTCTTGCGTGCAATACTTTCTTCATGGTAGATTTCCTTCCATAATTTCCTTCATCTATTCCATCATGAGCTTCTATCAAAATCCTAGGCCTTTCTTGTTCTAGTGCGCATCCTCTCAAAATGTTTTTGGTGCTCATATTATATAAATGTCCTGCAATTAGTTGATAGTTTGCAACTTTGACTACCAGATTTTTCTTATGCACCGTGTTAAACTATTGTCGCACAGTCCTTGTACTCAAGTATTCAACAATGTCAGCGAAATATTCATCAGTTATTTGTACTTAAAACAATTGTGCATTAGGGAAGTTATCCTCTAAATTTGTAGGTTCCTCTCCATTGGTAACCCTTGACAGGTGATCAGGTTTTGCATTCACCTTCCCTGGTTTGACTATCACTTCAATATCGAATTCCTGAAATAACAGTATCCATCTACATATCCTCCCCCCAACATGGGCTTGTTGACAAGGTATTTGATGGTGGAATGATATGTGAACATCTTAAAGTGTTTTCCCAGTAAGTAATGTATGAACTTTTGAAGTAAATAGACCATAGATAGGACTTCTCTTTCTATAGTATTTTAGTTCTTCTCTGATTCTGACAGTTTTCTGCTAGAAAATGCTATATGATGATCCAAATATCCTTCTCCTACCTGCACTAGAATTGATCCAAGTGCTATATCGGATGCATCTACATGCACATGGAATGTATTTTCCCAATCTAGGAATACTATTATAGGTGTTATGACCATATTTTCTTTTAAGGTGTCCAAACCTTACTGACAATCCTCATTCCACTCAAATTTAGTATCTGTCTTTAATAATTCTCCATTTGCATAGTGACATGTGCATACCCTTTTATGAATTTCATGTAGTAGACTATATTTTCCAATGTTTCTCTCAACTGGAGCATTGATTTTGGTGGTGGTAAATTTAAAGTCACTTCAATTTTGGCCAAATCAACTAGCAAGCCTTGTTTGCACACTATGTGTCCCAACAATATTCCAAAAGGTGTCCCAAATATGTGCTTCTTGATATTCAATGATATATGACACTGTATGCATATTTCCAACATCATCCTTAAGACTTCCACATGGTTTTTTAACAGACTATATGCGGTCCAATCATACAGATACACTTCTAAAAATTGATGTATGAACTCAAAATTAGCTATTACAACCCTTCAAAATATGGTTGGTGCATTCTTCAGCCCAAAAGGCATGACTATGTACTGGTAGGATCCCCATTCTATGGAAAAAGTGGTCTTTTACTTGTCTTCTGGGGCTATCTTTATCTAGTGGTAACCAGAGAATCCATCTGTAAGTGAGTATGCTCCACGGCCTCCTACATTCTCTAAGACCCCATCTGTGAAAGGGGTAGGTAAAATATCATGTAAGCATGCATCGTTTAGTTTTATCAAGTCTACAAATATATTTGTCCCCCCTTGTTTATTTTCTTTCACTACCATAGGGATTATCCATGCAGATTCCTCCACTGGTTCTATGATAATAGCTTCCAACATTCTATCAATTTGTTCTTTCACTTTCTGCTTATATATTGGATTCAATCTATACAGTGTCTTTCTGATAGATATAGCCTAGGTTTTAGAGGTATCTTCATTTCTCCTAGGTCTCCTACTATGCCTTTCATCTCTATAAATGTTGTTGGGAATAGGTCACTGTACTCATGCAGTAAATCTATGATTTGTTCCACTATTTTTTCATCCCAGTAGTCTCCAATGCTGGCCATTTTGGGATTCTCAGTTGTGCGAGTGTTGAATTTCTTCACCTTGATCGGCACAACAAAAAAATTTGATTACAAATATGGACCTTCCACCTCTCTTTCACCTTCAACTTCTAAAATATTAATGTTTCACGGGTCATCTTCATCTAGTGCTTGTTGTTCCACATGATAGCATGACAACAATTCCTTAACTGTCTATCTGTTATGTTGTTGATACTCTGTCATGAGTTCAACCTCTGGTTCATCGAAAAATATTAACCCTCTTATCTTTTTGAGTGATAAATCTATGTTCAAGTTCTCATGTTCAAATGTGAAAGTGACTATAAAATTTTGTTGTAATGTTGTCCATTCTGCAGTGCCTCTGCACAGTTCTTGGTCTACATACCAGTTTGTTGGAATTCCTTCCAATGTGTGGATGGAGGAATGAGGCCATTCCTCTGGTGGTGTAATTATCCATAGTGTTATTCACTTCTCCAAGTGTTCTATTGGTGTCCCTTGTCCATCGTATCTTTGCGTCTCATTTCTTCCATGATCTGCATCAAATCTAATGCGCAATAGTTGCTTACAATGGTACCAATTCTTGATTGTTTCTTTGTGTGCACCCCACCATATTGTAGGTGTTTCCTTGAGTGCAATTTCCAGGGCTAAGAGCCTTTGATTCTATAACACTTCATCTTCGTATCTTTTTAGGAATTCTTCTAATTCAATCAGCCCATTAAAACTATGAGGTTCTCTTATCTCTATACCCACCCATCTTACTGTGCGGTCTATTCATGCACACCTTCTTGTGGAGACTTCATGTAATCTTTTCTTCGAATTATCGAACCCTATATTTGAATCAGAAGCACATGATGTGATTCTCCTCTGGCTAAGTACTCTATTTGAAGTTGGGTTGACATAATATTCTTCGTGCACGGTGGTTATGTATAACTGGTTGATTTCCTCTAGATCTAAACAAGTGGGTTATAAAAACCTTTATCCTTTTGATGGATATAATGGCACAATGAATTTGTATTCCCCTAAATTGGATGTCATCTTTATTTTAATCAAGTTTATTATGGCCTAGTTATTGAATCCCCAATCCAATCCAAGCAACGATGAATAAGGTGTTGTACCATCTACTATCTCTATCACTTCAAAGTCTTCCTTATTGAGAACTCCATCGAGATCTATTGTCACAACCTTAAGAATTCCAATTGGTAGAAGTTTGTGTTGGTTTGCTAGCTTCAATTAGACAGGTGAATAGCCTAGTGTGGGATCTACCATGGATTTCCATGTCTTCTTGTGTAACACATTTACCTCAGAGCCTAAATCCAGTATGATGTCCCCCATGTTGAAATATCCATTGTTAGCATTCAGTTTGAAATCCTTGCTTGTCCTCCTTCTTGTATGGAAATGATTGAATTTTTTCTACTCTAACTTCCCCTCTACTTATTTGTTACATATTTCTAACATATTTTAAAAAACTTTAACAGGTGATGGATCATTCAGTATCTTAACACAAGATTGTAGAAATTTATTTATGGTACTTACTTGTGCTATAGGTGATACTTCATTGGTGTGGTCCCTTGATAAGGGAATATCGTACATTTTTATGTTCTGAGCATGTTTCATAGTTGATGTAGATGCAGGATCTTGCTTGAGTAACTCTTTCCTTGCCTCCTTGAATATTTCTTTTTCTTTCCCCGCATCAAACTATTTTTGTGGTTCAACATTCATCTTCACCCATTGGTGTTGTGATGGATTCTATTGTACTAAATAATCTCCTGTCTTAGCTCCTCCGTGCGTAACTATGTTGATATTTATTCCATAATTCCTCACCTACGCAAAAATCCACTGAACATTCTGATTTTTCTGATTCTGTTTTTCTTGAATCTCCCCCAGAAGTGTCGAGCATTCCTCTGTATCATGGTTTGTTGTGCGATAATACATGCATGTCGTTGGTAGAAGTGAACATTCCCTTATGGCTGGTAGTTGTGGAACACTACTGGGCCTCTACATCTTCAAAATCCTCCTCTACCTCATCCTCCCCCTCTGTATCCATTTCGGTCTCCTAGTGGTGCATTGTACTAAGGCACATGATTATATTGCATGGGGTTATACTATGGTTGCACATTATTATACTGAGGTTGCGCGATGTTATATTGTTGCTACACAATGTTGTATGGAGGTGGTATTTGGTTGAACTAAGGTGAAAATTGTCTTGTCATAATTTATACTTGCACCCTATAGGTATCTGATGTTCTCTACCTCATTAGATCCATTGTTCTACAATATTTTTCATTGTGACCCAGTAACTTGCAAAATTCTCAATATGAACTCTTGCGTATTGTCTAACACTTCTGCATCATTGGACAATGATATGGATAATTTCCATGTGTTTTACAGATCTCACACCATGGTCCTCCTGTTCATAAAGGGTTTGGTATCCCTGTTTTCATGTACTGCGTGAATGTTGGGAACTCATTCTTGTGGTGTCCTTTTGTCTTACATGTGATACACCAAACAAATTCTCTTTTCTATTTTCCCCTATTTTGTTTCAGTTGAAATGTGAGGTTCTCCATATCCTCCTTCAACTCCTCTATTGTTGTATATGTCATCTGATATTGGTTCTCTTCCAATTGTAGGGTGGCTTGTAGAGTGTTATAGCAGGAAAACCCCCCTATGGACTATACTAGGGTTCAACATGTAGGAAGATATAACCGTCTAAAAGTCTCCTACTTTTTATAACTACCCTGAATATACCCCACATTCATGCATGAAATACAAAGTGAAAAGATCCGATAACTCTACCTTTAACTCCATGCCCATTGTTGATCCTTCCACGTTCGATTACTCTGTTGACTACAAGCCTCTTCCCAAGGCTTGCCTGCATTCACAAATAGATAAACAGGGAACTACACACATGCATATCATATATGAATCATGGGTTAGATGTCAGTATAAAACATAAATCAAACATAGATATTTGACACATCATATTTCAGGACAAAAAAATTATTCCTTTTATTGATATCACAATGTTTACTTATAATGAGATCAGTGACTGGTCCATGAACTTGGTCCGGGATCCTCTTCACTAAGATCCAACTATGCTTCCACGTATGTTTCTCGTCTCACACTTCTTCTATGGAAATGACATAGGCTTATGATGGAGGAAAAAGGGCTAGAATGGGAAATTTTGATGCAAATCTCACAAGGTGGATGCAAATTCTTGGGGCAAGGAGGGGATATGAAACGAGCATAGTTTCATTGTTATTATACTTATGTATGGAATGAGACCCAAACATCTCATTTTAAATGACAAAAGGATGGTTATTTGGTTGGGTGGCAGGCTATAGGTGGTGGGATAATTGGAAAACTACCCAATAGCCCGTAATCTCAACGAATTCCTTGCAAATTTTTAATTTTTGAAACATTTGTGGGTATATGAGGGTTGTAATGGTACAGCTAGTCTACGTGCACTAGATTTAGTGGTGCATAAAGTGTGTGTATGTGGGAAGTAGCGGTGCAGGGCACATACATCTTCAAAAATAGGGTTTTAAAAAAGAGCTTCTTATTGATGGCTTGGTAAAAATAGCAAGTAAGAGGGCCAAATGCTAGGTATGCATGTATGGTGAAATTTAAGGTTATAATAGATTCCCCCTAATGTGTGAGGTCATAAGAGAATTTGATGGCCGAAATACATTACCAAATATTTACCAACGTACGAAGCGAGTGATCCCGGGACCAGAGTTCAAGAGCTGCCATCTCCAAAAGTAACAATTGTCTCACCGAGGCGGGCATACCCATGCTCAGGATGAAATAAATAATGGATTCCAATCAAATACACTTCATATCAATGCCATATAACTATATAAATTGTAGTCGCGAGCAATACACAACGGATCTACATCTCAAAATCAAAGGCATACATGTATAGTGTCCATCTTCAAGAAGCCAAATGATGCATGATGGCTTGAGATGAGGCCTTCATAGCTCGAGAAACAACTTTAGGATCTTAAAAACTCGGATAGGAGTGTAATGTGAGTGTATGAATTCACTACCCAGAGGTGTTCGACGACTGTTTGGGGAACAAACAAGAGGATCTCGGTGATTAGGTAGAGAACTTCACTAATTTCGAACAAGGACTTGATTGGAATTTTGGGGATGGCCAGGAATGAGGGCAAGAGGAAAATTGCATAAAGTTCGACTCAGGTTGGGTAAAAATTCCCTTGGAAAAGAGCATGATTGATGATCAGACTCAGGAAGCATGACATTAACATAAGTTCATGATGCAGGAGGCAACACAAACTCTCCATGTGTTTGGAAGAATAACCAAACGGAGGAGGACACAACTCTACGTAGCAAGAAAAAACTTCCTAAGGTCATATTAAATACCAATTTTTAACAAACAAATGGAAGGATGTGCTTTTTCCAAGGACGACTCATTGTGCTTCCATAAAAAGAAAATATATTTCATGTCCTCCTTTAGGGGTATTATTTGACTTTTTTGTCTTTTTCAATATTTTGAAGACATTGAAAAAGAATAAAAGAATGCTATGTTACAAAGGAGTAATGAGTGTTTCAAGCATACTAGTTCCAATCGTAAGGAACACTCGGGGAAAATTCCTCCATGGGTAAAGGTGTCAGGTCGTAGAGGAAAAGTGCTAAAAGGCTTGCATATAAGGCATGCTTCAAAGGTTCAATTGAGAGCAACATGGAGCCGAAATTAGGCCAAATATGCAGAGATGCAAATGTGATTATCAAGACACGATGAAACCCCCTTCAATGTATTTTTCACAAGCCCAGAGAAGGTAAGATCGGTGTTTTTTTTTATGTTTAGAGAGTCTGAAAAAACGTAAAAGAAGACTCCATTGGGGTACCTTTTTCTAAGGTAGTCTAGTTGGCTTGAAAAAGGGGTAAATTGGCACCGAAAAGACGTCTATTCAGAACCATTTTAACGAGTGTGACACAGACAATATCACTTGACAATCTTCTCAATTTTAAGGACTTTGAAAATATCTTAACTATGGACTCACAACGTTTTTCTAGATTTAGTATCCTTAGCCTGAAAAAGTAGAAAACCGACTTAGGAGAACTCTCCCAGCGAGACAAATCTCCCCAGGTGTACCTTTTTCCTCCTTAATCTACAGACCAGGAAAAGGGGTAAACTCATGCCAATAGATGTTTTTCTGGACCAATTTAATGAGTGTGAAAGAACAAGGTCACTCGATAATCTTTTTAATTTTAGGGAGTCTAAAAAGAGATTAAGTATGGACTCCATAGGGGATGTTCTTCTGGACCAATTTAATGAGTGTGAAGGAACAAGGTCACTCGACAATCTTTTCAATTTTAGGGAGTATGAAAAGAGCTTAACTATGGACTACGTGGGGGTTCCTTTTTCGTAAATTGAGTCCCTCAGTCCCGAAAAAGGGTTGAACTTATACCTGAAAATACTCTTCTAGTGAAACAAAGTTCCTAGAGTATACCTTTGTTCGTAAAATTGACCATCTAGACCAAAAAAGGGGTAAACTACCACCAGACAGATGTGCCTTCAAGTTTTAATTTGGCGATCGTGAAGGACAACAAGATCGCTCGACAATCTTTTCATGTTTAGAGAGTCTGAAACGGGCTTAAAGAAGACTCTAGGGGGCTACGACTCATATATGAAACTGGTTGAGGTAGAGCCCACTGCTAGGCTCAGAACAAGAGTCTATTTGATAGTCAACTTGGAAAGACTCCCAAAAGTGAAGAAAACACAAACCATGGTGTAATTCCTCCCACGGTATAGAAACCGTAGTCATGGATTCAAGGATAGCCTCATCTGAAGGCAATTCAAAATCTGATAAATCATGAAAATGAGGGTCGACAGTCCCAAAGGGTGAAGTAAAATTACCATATTCCATATGACGATGGAGGCTCTGGCCAGGACTGGCAAAGTCTATCCACGAAGAATTACAAGCACAAGGACTTGAGGATCTACAAACTACGAGATCAGACTCAAAAGGAGACTCAATATCACTTGGACCTAGAGGGGGAATAAAGGGCTCCCATGCCCCCATTAGATAAACCAATGGATCAATTGCTGATACCAAGTCTTGAGAAGGAAAACATGATTGCACAAGTTCTTGCTCAGAAGCAATTGAACACCGAGGATAAGATGCCACATAATTAACCCATGGCGGGGTAGAGTCTACATGAACACTAGGAACATCTAAAGGGACAACCTAAAATAATTCCAAATTAGGATGGTGATTATCAGATGCCAGTTGGTCGATAGTCACAATTCTTCCATTGTGAGGGAATTGCATCACCAGAAAAAGCGTAGATACCACAAAATTCATAGCATATACATCATCATGCCCAAGAAGCATATTGAAATCTAACAGGCCTTGCACCATTATAAAATCAACAAGGACAGTCTTCCCACCTAATGAGATAGGCAACTGAGGAAGAACCCCCAAATATTCACTAGGACATCTGTCAAAAGCCAACATCTGATGCGAAGAAGACACAAGCTCGAGAGATACCAAGACTTTCCAAACTGAGGAGGATGAAAAACTTGCAGAGGCTCCTTCATCCACAATACATTGATAAATGTTTGTTGAATTAACTTCAACCCTTATTTGAAAAGGTACAGAATAAGGAAAATGAGGCTCAACAAGGTCATCCAATCAGAGAAAAACCTCCTACGGCTTAAAGGGGGTGTGCTCGAAGTGAGCAGAATGCCTCCTTATTCATAAAGTAATGAACTAGAAATTCTAAAAACATAGACGGTAGACCGTCACTCCCCAAGAGAAGAGTGGGATCAACTGAGGATTTCATCAGCATGACCACTTTGGTAGACTCGAGACTCTCCAAGATAAGGGTGGGATCAACCAAAGACTGCATCGACGTGACCACTTTCTCAACCACTGTTTCAAAAGGTTGCGAGACAACATGGTCTAAAGGAACATCACCCCCCAAAAGAGGAGTGGGATAAGCTGAAAACTGCATCGACGTGACCACTTTCTCAACCACTGGTTCAATAGACTTTGAGGAAATCTCAAAAGACTCATAATTAGAAGAGCTTGCAGACAGGGACCAAAATTTCCATACCACTGGAAGGCCAAGGCATAACTGAGTAAGGTGATCTCCCTTGCAAAGCTTACAAGGGAACTTAGGCTTACGTCCTATACGTCTAGGTTTCTCAACAGAATCAATGCTCCCATCATGACTAGTAGTGGCTAGTTGCACATCTGCAACATGACTTGCAGAGGTTGGTGATGGGTCAATAGCATGACTCGCAGAGGCTACATACCTATTCCCAGTAGGACTAGCAGTGACTGGAATTTTCCCTCAACATGACTTGCAGAGGTTGAGTGTGTGCCCCCAGCATGACTTGCATAGACTGGATGCATTCCCCCAGCATGACTTGCAAAGGCTAGTTGTTGGTATTCAACATGACTTGCATAGGTTGACAGCCTATCTCCAACATGACTTGCAGAGGTTGGTGATTTCTTCTTCCTATTCTTCCTCTTTCTATTTCGTTTTAGACTTCCGGTTACTAGTAACTTTACTTTCACCAGAGGTGGGAGAAGGAGGAGGAGAACACTTTGTTGATGAAGGAACATCAACATGGTGCCCATGAAATAAAGTTCTTAACTGAGAAGCGTTAAGACGATTTGGGACATTTGGAATGGTACCCAACCAAACCGGCAGAGTGGGAGGTCTACCACCTTATATCAGAGACTAAATCACTATGGAAAACTAGGGAGCACAGAGCACACACTAAAAATTCCTAAAGGCAAATCAAGTAGACCACTATCTAGTAGGAAGAATAGTTACGCCAACCAACACTGGAGAAACTTACCGATGCAAGTGCAACTCGAACATGGAAGAACCCTCCGGATATACTCTACAAAGCGTGGCCTGACGTCTTCCCTGGGTACCATGGTATACCCCCACAGTCACCTGTGTAAGTCGCTAGAATAAAGGTAACTAAGTTTCCAACTCGTAAACAATCACCAGGTGGGTACAGTCGACAGTCGGGTGGACCGCAATGAGAAGGGTAACAAGCCTGAAATAAATCGAGGGTATATAAATCAAGTGCTATGCAAGACAACTGAGGACCTTGAATGGATTTGAGATCCACGAATATTCGTAGGAAAATGAAACCAAAAGTATCCCACGACAAGTCCTCAATATGAGTTCCCACTATGCTTGGTCTGACTTTGGAGGGGTTATCTCCGCTACCTTTCCTCACACGACCTCGTTTTTAGCCCCTGTGTTAGAGGGGGGTCCCAGATAACTTTCACGTCACTGGGATTTTACACTCCCCATCTCTGACTCCTATGTTTGTTTAAAATCCTTGAAGATTTTCCTCTCTAACCTAATTGAAAGCTCTAGCCCTAAACTAGTTGATTGACCCTACAAACAAAAGTCTAGTTATTTTTAAATTTAGTGTTTGTTTTAAATGGCTTGATTTAACTCAGAGGATACGGTAGTGAAACCAATATTTTTAAGACTCTTACAAAAAATGAAAATTATAAGAACACTCGCAAAAAAGGATTATCTTTCTTATTTTCTTTTGAAATTCTTTCAAGATGTGAAGAAAACTACACAACACTATGCTAATTTATTTTTCTCTTTTTTTTTGTAAATGCTTCAAACAAGAAACTTGAAATAAATTCTTTTTCTTTTTCTTTAAAGAAAATGAAAGGTTAAAAGTAAAAGACAAGACAAGAAATAAATTGACCTTTGTCCCACTGTGGATCGCAAGGAGTCACTGAAGACACCAAATGGTTTGATCAAATACTCAAAGACTCGTCTAAAACCCTTTCAAAGAAAACACAAGAAATCTTTAAAAAGTTAAGAAAATTGATGTCAAACCTAAGATATGATTATAACAACAGAGACACTGTACTTAATCAAGAAACCCTGAGAAGTACAACTTCAATCAGGGAAGTGGTTGACTGTCTCTTCTTAAATAAAAAATTTCTTAACATAGGCATGCTACTGACACTAAGAAACCTGTGTATGTACGTCGATTGCCTATAAAGGAGGGTGCGATTGTAAGCAAGCTGACCCAAAGCAGGCTGCATACACATCTGTAACTTCTCAAAAAATAAAACAAACATGAAGACTAATAGGGAAGGGAGAACTAGTATGGAACCAACAGGTGAACAAAATACCTTAAAGACTCAATAGAATTAGAGAGACTTGAGAGGTAATAAAATCAATCAAACACCCAAAAAAATCCCCTAAAACTGTAGAGGCTTCCCCAGTACGGTCGCCAGTTCTGCTATAGTAGGAAAACCCCCCTATGGACTACACTAGGTGACGCAGACCGCACCCTATGCCTCAGCAAAGGCCTCTGCGTTGACCTCCTGGTCTTAAGGATCATTCTAATTTTACCCTAGAGCCGGAGTGGCTCTTTCGATTCCACAGTGGAATCTCTGTCAAAACCCAATCCACAGGTCCTTCTACTCACCCCCACAGTCCTTTGCACATGACCGTGAACTTCCCCGACCTAAATTTGGGTTTTCAGGACTTTATGTTTCCCAATGCCAAGCGTTTTGTGTCCTCTTGAATCCCCAATTTCTGATGAGCCAATTCGTCGATACACACCTTTATGTGTTATCCCTCCTGGATAAACTCCTGGCCCACATGACCTCTATCTCACAAGACCACAGCCTTATCTCCTATTGGGGTTTCGGACATTCCAACGCCGAAATGCATAAACCTCATGTCATCAGGATTCCTGATTCTCCGTATCCCGATTCCCAATGTGGTTCTCCTATCGGAACCTTTCCCGAAGGCTTCGATCATTGCCACGCACCCTAGTAGATGGATGGTCCTGATCGCCTCTCATGATTTCGTGACTTCAAATGTCCCGGCGTCTCGTCTTCAGGATTCGCGAAACGCCGAACCCTGATCCACCGACTTGAATTTTCTATCGGGACTTTCTTCGATAGTATGGACCTTCGCCACATGTCTCGACTAATGGACGGTCCTGATCTGACCTCACGATTTCAGAGTTTTTGATACCCCGATGACATAAATTCTCTGTCAACTCAAAACCCTGATAGCCAAAATACCGATGTGTCGCTCACTATCCGCCATTTGTTTCCACAAACGAACGACTCATATTCACTCTCGCTATTTTGAGACTTGAAATGTCCCAACTTTATCGACCTCGAGAACTCCAATATCCCGAGTGTCGATTCTCCGCTATGCTGACAGCTCGCCCCACAAATGGCACTTCCCTCCTTTCGGGGTTTCGGACTTCAAAGTTCTGAAATGTATGGACTTCTTGTCCACGGAATCCCCGATATGCCAATGGAATGTCTTGATCTCGCCACCTGTCCCCCAATAGATGGACGTCTCAGGCTTGTATCGAGGTTTTCACTGTGAACTTACCCGATCTTCTGTCCAGGGGATTTCTGATATCCCGATTAGCTTCTCTCGTCGGGACTTTCACCTCGAATTTCCACGAAGGCTTATCCTTCATGCCATTCTCGACAGATCTAACAGTTGTCGGGTTCTCCACTCAAGATCTAATGGACTAGATCCGTCGTTCTTGTGTGCTCCTCCTGCTCATTCCTGGACGTGGGAAATCCGACGGTCCAGAATCTATCGGTTGATTCGACGACCGATATTTCTCCTCCCGAGATTTGGCACTTTCCTTCTCAGACTTGGAAGGATTTCCAAGTTTCTCAAAGGCCTCAACCTTTGTTATGTCTCCTATGCGAGCTCCACAATCTGAGTCCTCACCTGCGCTCTTCAACGAAGATATTCCTCCTGAACTTGTTCCTTTCGAATCCTTGAAGGATTCTTCAACTCATGCGCCTCTACAAGGTATTCACATGCACACAGTGTTGTCCCTCCTGAGCTTCTCAAACACTCAGTTCTCTAAGGAAATAAATCCTTCTTCTTTCTCCAACAGATGGAGAAATTGGATTCCCTCCTGGCTATCCTCTGCTCAAGCAACCTCTTGCTGAGTCTGCAGGGTGTTAAGAAACCCTGTGAAGATCCCTCAGTGGGTTCTTCCTTCAATTACAGAACTCAAAGAGTTCTCTTCTCCCTGTGCCTATCTGCACAATGTCTCAATGCCCACTTGGCAGAGTATCTTTTCATAGAATGTCCAACAGTTCTATCTTCTGTGCACTCCTTGCACCTGCTCAATGCCCACCTGGCAGAGATCTCAGAATTCTCAGTGATTCCGGTTCTTCTTGAACTCACAGTAGAGTTCTTCTCAATTCACCACTGTGCATATGCTCAATGTCCACTTAGCAGAGCTTCACAGAAATCCTCAGATATTTTGTCTGCAACTGTGTCTCTCATACACAATCTTGCCTCCTGAGTTGTTCAACAACCTCATAGGTTTTTTCCTGAGTTGTTGATTTCAGCTGTGTGCCCAACTGGCACGTCTTTGTCTGAATCCGTAGAGTTCAGAAGTGCCTCAGTGGACTGGTATCCAGAGACCGCAGTACTCTGTCGGGCCCTTCTGGCATGAAACCACAAAGAACCTCAAGCCTGAAGATCAAACACATCCCTGCAAATGCAGGATAACAACATACATCTACAACATATAGAGAACACTCACATACATCCACATAACACATAAATACATTTAGGAAAAACTGCTTCGGTTTATATTAAATGGCAAATGCTTGTTTTTACAAGGTGTTCTTGAGCAAAGCCTGTAACAAGGTCTCGGCTCCTTCTCTTCTGCTCTCTACTCGAAGATTCTCTTCTATAACCTCTCCTACTTTACTCTCTCCACTCCTCTCCACTTCACTAACTACTAAAGAGATACAATAGATCTTTTTACATGAGGGGGCTCTTCGAGCTCTTCCCTCCAATCTACCTACCCTATTCAATTACATTGAATGGGTTGTCTAGTCTAGAATTGGATCTAGATCTCAACCTTCAAACATTAAAGGCCTTCTTATCTATAGCATGTGAAAAGGCACAACTTCACAACTCAATAGCTTAAACATTAAATTACATTCAATTCAAGTTTTAAATGAGGATTGTGCCTCTCTTTAACACGTGACTTGAATTCGCTGACGTGGTTGGCTGGCTGGCTGACTGACGTGGAGAGATGCTCCTGCATCATACTCCTCAGCTGCAAAATTTATGAGCTCCTTCTAATGAGCTTCCCATCTTTGACATTGAAATCCTCCTGAATCCCAAATCATTCTCTAGAGCTTTTCATCTGTTCCATCTTGTTGTTGTTGCTGCAACTTCTGCGCTGCTGCTATTGCTGTTGTTGTTGCTTCTCTTATACTCAGCTTCTCCTTGCTGCCAGTCTCTGCTGACCTGATCATCATCTCTCTGATCCCCTTGATCAGTTCATCCAACTTCTCCAATGGATGGCTCTGTTCATGCAGTCTCTCCAACTGCAAAAATTTTCGGCACATGGGCAGATCACTATGATCTCCCATGCTCTATTCATCAGCTTCCAACTTCACCTGTTGAATGTGTGTGCCCTGCACCTTCACCCTTCTCTCCAGGGCTTCAATTTGTTCATACAGATCAGCCAAACTAATGTTGTCGGTTTCTTCTTCTTCTACTGCAAACTCCCATGCTGCAGTTTTTTCAGTCTCCTGGCTGAAAATACTGAACCATTCCTCAGAATGCTCATTATCCTCTCCTACTTCTTCTGCTGTCAGCTTCAGTGCTACAACTTCCCGACTGAAAGCATTGAGACACTCCTCAGAATTCTCATTTTCCTCTCCGTCTGCTTGGGAAGCTTCCAAATTCTGCTCCAATTCCTCTTCCCTGACAGTCTCAGCTAGTTGTCCCTCTGTTGTTGCTGCATGGGAAACACAGATTTCTACCTCCTCCTAGGCAAGTGGTAAGAATATCTGAATTTCGCCAATCATTAGAAGATTTCTCCGATCTTCCTCCTTTTCTGTCAGCTGCACCTGCTGATACAAACTCATCTCTGAATTTATGAGACCCTCCGATAGTCTCATCTGTTCATCCCTGCCCAACTGCCAATATGGGACCTGTTCACTACTTCCCTCACAGACTATGAGATCGACTGATCCCATCTTCATCAGCACTCCTTGTTGAATTTAACTCACCTCCGAGTCAATGACACCTTTAGATAGTCTCGAATGCTCATCTCTCTCCACCTGGCAATTTGAGATGCTTCCACTTCCCTCCTGGTAGTCTTCGAGATCCCACAACGACCTCATTTCATTGGCCAACTGGAAATGAAAAATTCCCTGGTTGTCCTCATGATAGTCTCTGAGATCCCGCAGTGATCTCAACTCATTTCCCACCTGGCAATTGGGAATTTCCTTTCTTCCATCCTGGTAGTTCTTGAGATCTTCAGCTGATCCCAATTCACTGAGATCTCTCCCAGTCTCTGGTTCACATATCTAAACCATTTCTTCAGGTTTGTCGAGGTTTTCATCATACCTCAACCATCCTCTTAACAACCTATGTTGTCTTCTAGCCATCAACTCCTTGACTGGCCGTTTTACTTTTGCCTTCCTCATGGGCCATTCATATACCCATCTCTGCTTGGATTTTTGTTGCATTCTCAATGAAATCTTTTCTATTTCTTTCTTTATATCAAAGAGCTCTTCATCTATATCTTTTTGGCTCCATAACTTTGAGTTTTTCCTCCCAGCATACTTACGGCCTTCAGTAGCCATGTCACTGTCTCTGTTTTCCCTCCTGGAAAATCTGCTGCTGTCACTCTGCAATCCTGAGTGCTTCAGCTTCTTCCTACAATCCTCCTAACTGTCTTCTTGATTGTTGCCTACCTGCGAACAATCACCACAGAGTCTCCAGTGCTTTGTCTTCCATTACCTCTCCCCCTACTTGAAATATACAAACAGGGTTCTCGCTCTGATACCAAACTGACGCAGACCACACCCTCTGCCTCAGCAAAGGCCTCTGCGTTGACCTCCTGGTCTTAAGGATTGTTCTAATTTTACCCTCGAGCCGGAGTGGCTCTTTCGATTCCATAGTGGAATCTCTGTCAAAACCCGATCTATAGGTCCTTCTACACACCCCCATAGTCCTTTGCACATGACCGTGAACTTCCCCGACCTAAATTCGGGTTTTCGGGACTTTATGTTTCCTAATGCCAAGAGTTCCCTATCCTCTTGAATCCCCGATTTCTGATGAGCCAATTCACCGATATGCGCCTTTATGTGTTATCCCTCCTGGCTAAATTCCTGGCCCACGTGACCTCTATCTCACAAGACCACAACCTTATCTCCTATCGGGGTTTCAGACTTTCCAATGCCGAAATGCATAAACCTCATGTCATCAGGATTCCTGATTCCCAACGTGGTTCTCCTATCGGAACCTTTCCCGAAGGCTTCGATCACTGCCACACGCCCCAGTAGATGGATGGTTCTGATTGCCTCTCGCGATTTCACGACTTCAAATGTCCCGGCGTCTCGTCTTCAGGATTCGCGAAAACGCCGAACCTTGATGCACCGATTTGAATTTTCTATCGGGACTTTCTCTGATAGTCTGGATCTTCACCACGCGTCCCGAATGATGGACGGTCCTAATCTGACCTCGCGATTTCATAGTTTTTGATACCCCGATGACAGAAATTCTCTGTCAACTCAAAGCCCCGGTAGCCGAAATACCAATGGGTCGCTCGATCTAAGCTACATGTCTCCACAAATGGACAACTCAGATTCACTCTCGCTATTTCGAGACTTGAAATGTCTCGACTTTCTCGACCTCAAGAACTCCAATATCCCCAGTGTCGATTCTCCGCTATGCTGACAACTGGCCCCACAAATGGCACTTCCCTCCTTTCCGGGTTTCGGACTTCGAAGTTTCGAAATGTATGGAATTCTTGTCCACGGAATCCCTGATATGCCGATGGACTCTCTTGATATTGCCACCTGTCCCCCAATAGATGGACGGCTCAGGCTTGTATCGGGTTTTTCACTGTGAACTTACCCAATCTCCTGTCCACGGGATTTATGATATCCTGATTGCCAATATCCTGATTAGCTACTCTCGTTGGGACTTTCACCTTGGCTTTCCATGAAGGCTTATCCTTCATTCCATTCTCGACAGATCTAACGACTGTCGGGTTCTCCACTCAAGATTTGATGGACAAGATCCGTCGTTCTTGTGCGCTCCTCCTGCTCTCTCTTGGACATGGGAAATCCGACGGTCAGGAATCTATCGGTTGATTCGACGGTCGATATTGCTCCTCCCAAGATTTGGTGCTTTCCTTCTCAGACTTGGAATGATTTCGAAGTTTCTCAAAGGCCTCAACCTTTGTTATGTCTCCTCTGCAAGCTCCACAATCTGAGTCCTCACCTACGCTCTTCAACGACGCTATTCCTCCTAAACTTGTTCCTTTCGAATCCTTGAAGGATTCTTCAACTCATGCACCTCTGCAAGGTATTCACATGCACACAGTGTTGTCCCTCCTGAGCTTCTCAAACACTCAGTTCTCTAAGGAAATAAATCCTTCTTCTTTCTCCCACAGATGGAGAAATTGGATGCCCTCCTGGCTATCCTCTGCTCAAGCAACCTGTTGCTGATTCTGGAGGGTGTTCAACAACCCTGTGAATATACCTCAGTGGGTTCTTCCTTCAATTACAAAACTCAAAGAGTTCTCTTCTCCCTGTGCCTATCTGCACAATGTATCAATGCCCACCTGGCAGAGTATCTTTTCACAGAATGTCCAACAATTCTGTCTTCTGTGCACTCCTTGCACCTGCTCAATGCCCACCTAGAAGAGCTCTTAGAATCCTCAATGATTTTGGTTCTTCTTGAACTCACAACATAGTTCTTCTCAATGCACCATTGTGCATATGCTCAATGTCCACTTGGCAGAGCTTCACAGAACTCCTCAGAGATTCTCTCTGCAACTATGTCTCTCATACACAACCTTGCCTCCTGAGTTGTTCAACAACCTCATAGGGCTCAACTGTGTTCCCACCTAGCACGTCTTTGTCTGAATCTGCAGAGTTCATAATTGCCTCAGTGCACTGGTATCCAGAGACCGCAGTACTCTGTCACGCCCTCCTGGCATGAAACCACAAAGAACCTCAAGCATGAAGATCAAACACACCCCTACAAATGCACGATAACAACATACATCTACAACATATAGAGAACACTCACAGACATCCACATAACACAGAAATACATGCAGGAAAAACGGTTTTTGTTTATATTAAATGGAAAATGCCTATTTTTACAAGGTGTTACTGAGCACGGCCTGTAAAAAGGTCTCAGCTGCTTCTCTTCTTCTCTATACTCGCAGATTCTCTTCTATAACCTCTCCTGCTTTACTCTCTCCACTCCACTCCACTTCACTAACTACTAAAGATATACAATAGATATTTTTACATGAGGGGGCTCTTCGAGATCTTCCCTCCAATCTACCTACCCTATTCAATTACATTGAATGGGTTGTCTAGTCCAACATCAGATCTAGATCTCAGCCTTCAAACATTAAAGGCCTTCTTATCTATGGCCTGCGCAAAGGCACGACTTCACAACTCAACAACTTAAACATTAAATTACATTCAATTCAAGTTTTAAATGAGGACTACGCCTCTCTTTAACGTGCGTCTTGAATTCGCTGACATGGTTGGATAGCTGGCTGGATGACGTGGAGAGATGCTCCTACATCATACTCCTCAGCTACAAAATTCATGAGCTCCTACTCATGAGCTTCCCATCTCTGATGTTGAAATCCTCCTGATTCCCAAATCATCTTCTAGAGCTGTTCATCTGCTCCATCTTGCTGTTGTTGCTGCTGCTGCTACTACTGTTGCTTCTCTTCTACTCAGCTTCTCCTTGCTGGTAGTCTCTTCTGACCTGATCATCAACTCTCTGATCCCCTTGATCACTTCGTCCAGCTGCTCCAATGGCTGGCTCTATTCATGCAGTCTCCCCAGCTGCAAAATTTTCAGCACATGGGTAGATCACTATGATCTCCCATGATTTCTTCGTCAGCTTCCAACTTCCCCTGTTGAATGTGTGTGCCCTGCACCTTCACCCTTATCTCCAGGGCTTCAATTTGTTCATACAGTTCAACTAAAATAACGCTATCTGTTTCTTCTTATGCTACTTCAAACTCCCATGTTGCAGTCTTTTCAGTCTCCTGGCTGAAAATACTGAACCATTCCTCAAAATGCTCATCATCCTCTCCTTCTTCTTCTACTGTCAGCTTTAGTGCTACAGATTCCTGGTTGAAAGCATTGAGACACTCCTCATAATGATCATTTTCCTCTCCGTCTGCTTGGGAAGCTTCCAAAGTCTGCTCCAATTCCTCTTCCCTGGCAGTCTCAGCTAGTTGTCCCTCTTTCGTTGTTGCATCAGCAACACAAATTTCTTCCTCCTCCTGGGCAAGTGGTAAGAATATCTGAATTCCCCCAATCATTAGAAGATTTCTACGATCTTCCTCTTTTTCTATCAGCTGCACCTACTAATCCAAACTCATCTCTGAATTTATGAGACCCTTCGATAGTCTCATATGTTCATCCCTGCCCAGTTGGAAATATGGGACCTGTTCACTGCTTCTCTGACAGATTATGAGATCGACTGATCCCATCTTCATCATCACTCCTTGCTGAATTGAACTGACCTCCGAGTCCATGAGACCTTCAGATAGTCTCGAATTCTCATCTCTGCCCACCTGACAATCTGAGATGCTTCCACTGCCCTCCTGGCAGTCTTTGAGATCCCGCATCGACCTCATTTCATTGGCCAACTGGAAATGTGAAATTCCCTGGCTGTCCTCATGACAGTCTCTAAGATCCCGCAGTGATCTCAAATCATTTCCCACCTGGAAATTGGGAATTTCCTTTCTTCCCTCCTGGCAGTTCTTGAGATCTTCAGCTGATCCCAATTCACTGAGATCTCTCCCAGTCTCCGGTTCACATATATGAACCATTTCTTCAGGTCCATTGAGGTTTTCAGCATACCTGAACCATCCTCTTAACAACCTACGCTGTTTTCTAGCCATCAACTCCTTGACTGGCCATTTTACTTTTGCCTTCCTCATGGGCCATTCATATACCCATCTCTGCTTGGTTTTCTGTTGCATTTGCAATGCAAGATTTTCTATTTCTTTATTTATATCAACGATCTCTTCATCTATATATTTTTGGCTCCATAGATCTGAGTTTTTCCTCCCAGCATACTTACGGCCTTCAGTAGCCATGTCCCTGTCTCTGTTTGCCCTCCTGGAAAATCTGTTGTTGTCACTCTGCAATCCTGAGTGCTTCAACTTCTTCCTACAATCCTCCTGACTGTATTCTTGATTGTTTCCTACATGCGAACAATCACCATAGAGTCTCCAGCGCTTTGTCTTCCTTTACCTCTCCCACTGCTTGAAATATACAAACAGGGTTCTCGCTCTGATACCAAACTGACGCAGACCGCACCCTCTACCTCAGCAAAGGCCTCTGTGCTGACCTCCTGGTCTTAAGGATCGTTCTAATTTTACCCTCGAGCCAGAGTGGCTCTTTCGATTCCACAGTGGAATCTCTGTCAAAACCTGATCCACAGGTCCTTCTACTCACCCCCACAGTCCTTTGCACATGACCGTGAACTTCCGCGACCTAAATTCGAGTTTTCGTGACTTTATGTTTCCCAATGGCAAGAGTTCCCTGTCCTCTTGAATCCCCGATTTTTGATGAGCCAATCCGCCGATATGCACCTTTATGTGTTAGCCCTCTTGGTTAAACTCCTGGCCCACGTGACCTCTAGCTCACAAGACCGCAAACTTATCTCCTATCAGGGTTTCGGACTTTTCAATGCCGAAATGCATAAACCTCATGTCATCAGGATTCCCGATTCTCCGAATCCTGATTCCCAATGTGGTTCTCCTATCAGAACCTTTCCCGAAGGATTCGATCACTTCCACGTGCCCCAATAGATGGACGGTCCTGATCACCTCTCGCGATTTCGCGACTTCAAATGTCCCGACGTCTCGTCTTCAGGATTCGCGAAACGTCGAACCTCGATGCACCGATTTGAATTTTCTATCGGGACTTTCTCCGATAGTTTAGATCTTCGCCACGCGTCCTGACTGATGGACGGTCCTGATCCGACCTCGCGATTTTAGAGTTTTTGATACCTCGAGGACATAAATTCTCTGTCAACTCAAAACCCCGGTAGCCGAAATATCGATGGGTCGCTCGATCTCCGCCACGTGTCTCCACAAACAGACGAATCAGATTCACTCTCGCTATTTCGAGACTTGAAATGTCCCGACTTTCTCGACCTAGAGAACTCCGATATACTGAGTGTCGATTCTCCGCTATGCTCACAACTGACCCCACAAATGGCACTTCCCTCCTTTTGGGGTTTGGGACGTCGAAGTTCCGAAATGTATGGACTTCTTGTCCATGGAATCTCCTGATCTCGCCACCTATCCCCCAATAGATGGACGACTCAGGCTTGTATCGGGGTTTTCACAGTGAACTTACCAGATCTCCTATCCACAGGATTTCTGATATCCCGATTAGCTTCTCTCGTCGGTACTTTCACCTCGGCTTTCCACGAAGGCTTATCCTTCATGCGATTCTCAACAGATCTAATGGTTGTCAGGTTCTCCACTCAAGATCTGATGGACCAGATCCGTCATTCTTGTGCGCTCCTTCTTCTCTCTCCTGGACGTGGGAAATCTGACGGTCCAGAATCTATCGGTTGATTCGACGATCGATATTTCTCCTCCAGAGATTTCGCGCTTTCCTTCTCAAACTTGGAAGGATTTCCAGGTTTCTCAAAGGCCTCAACCTTTGTTATGTCTCCTCTGCGAGCTCCACAATCTAAGTCCTCGCCTGCGCTCTTCAACGACGCTATTTCTCATGAACTTGTTCCTTTCGAATCCTTGAAGGATTCTTCAACTCATGCGCCTCTGAAAGGTATTCACATGCACACAGTGTTGTCCCTCCTAAGCTTCTCAAAAACTCAGTTCTTTAAGGAAATAAATCCTTCTTCTTTCTCCCACGGATGGAGAAATTGGATGCCCTCATGGCTATCCTCTTCTCAAGCAACCTCTTGCTGAGTCTGCAGGGTGTTCAAAAACCCTGTAAATATCCCTCAGTGGGTTCTTCCTTCAATTAAAGAACTCAAAGATTTCTCTTCTCCCTGTGCCTATCTGCACAATGTCTCAATGGCCACCTGGCAAAGTATATTTTCATAGAATGTCCAACAGTTCTGTCTTCTATGCACTCCTTGCACCTGCTCAATGCCCACTTGGAAGAGCTCTCAGAATCCTCAGTGATTCCGGTTCTTCTTGAACTCACAACAGAGTTCTTCTCAATGCACCACTGTACATATGCTCAATGTCCACTTGGAAGAGCTTCACAGAACTCCTCAGAGATTCTGTCTGCAACTGTGTCTCTCATACAAAACCTTGCCTCTTGAGGTGTTCAACAACCTCACAGGTCTTTTCCTAAGTTGTTGATTTCAGCTGTGTGCCCACCTGGCACGTCTTTGTCTGAATCCACAGAGTTCAGAAGTGCCTCAGTGCACTGGTATCCAGAGACATCAGTACTCTGTCACACCCTCCTGGCATGAAACCACAAAGAACCTCAAGACTAAAGATCAAAAACACCCCTGCAAATGCACGATAACAACATACATCTACATCATATAGAGAACACTCACAAACATCCACATAACACAGAAATACATGCATTAAAAACTGCTTCTGTTTATATTAAATGGCAAATGCTTGTTTTTACAAGGTGTTCTTGAGCACGGCCTGTAACAAGGTCTCTGCTCCTTCTCTTCTTCTCTCTACTCACAGATTATCTTCTATAACCTCTCATGCTTTACTCTCTCCACTCCACTCCACTTCACTAACTAATAAAGAGATACAATAGATATTTTTACATGAGGGGGCTCTTCGAGCTCTTCCCTCCAATCTACCTACCCTATTCAATTACATTGAATGGGCTGTCTAGTCCAGCATCAGATCTAGATCTCAACCTTCAAACATTAAATGTCTTCTTATCTACAGCTTGTGCAAAGGCAGGACTTCACAGATCAACAAATTAAACATTAAATTACATTCAATTCAAGTTTTAAATGAGGATTGTGCCTCTCCTTAACAAGCGACTTGAATTCACTGACGTGGTTGGCTGGTTGGCTGGCTGACATGGAGAGATGCTCCTGAATCACCAGGGTTCAACATGTACGTAGATATAACCATCTAAAAGTCTCCTACTTTTTATAACTACCTTGAATATACCCCACATTCATGCATGAAATACAAACTGAAAAGATTCAATAACTCTACCTTTAACTCCAAGTCTGGTATCAATCCTTCCACGTTCGATTTCTCCATTGAATACAAGCCTCCTCCCAAGGCTTGCATGCATTTACAAACAGATAAATAGGAAACTACAAACATGCATCTCATATATGAATTATGGTTTATATGTCAGTATAAAACATAAATCAAACATAGATATTTGACACATCATATTTCGGGACAGAACAAGTATTTGTCTTATTGATACCACAATGTTTACTTACAATGAGATCGGCGACTGCTCCTCGAAACTGGTCCGGGCTCCTCTTCACTAAGCTCCAACTTCTCTTCCACGTATATTTCTCCTCTCACACTTCTTTTAGGGAAATGGCATAGGATTATGATGGAGGAAAAATGGCTAGAATGGGAAATTATGATTCAAATCTCACAAGGTGGATGCAAACTCTTGGGGCAAGGAGGGGATGTGAAACAGACATAGTTTCATTGTTCTTATGATTATATATGGAATGAGACCCCAAAAACTCCTTTTATATGAAAAAATGATGGTTATTCGGTTGGGTGACTGGCTATAGGCAGTGGGACATTTGGAAAACTACCCAATAGCCCATAATCTCAATGAATTCCTTGCAACTTTTTAATTTTTGCAACATTTGTGGGTATACACAGGTTATAATGGTGCAACTAGAGTGTGTACACTAGTTGTAGTGGTGCAGAAAGTGTGTGTACATGGGAAGTAGTGGGGAAGGATGCGTACATCTTCAAAAATAGGGTTTTTAAGAAGAGTTGCTTTGTGATGGCTTGGCAAAAATAGCAAGTAAGAGGGCCAAATTCTAGGTATGCATGTATGGTGAAATTTAGGGTTATAACACAAAGCCTTTGCCTGATTTTGAAACTTCTTCTTCCTCAAAGGGTATTTCAGATGTGGTAATAGTGAGTTCACAAAGAGATGTTGATGTTGCATCTCAGTCATTATTGGATCATGTTGTCATTGATGCCAAAGGATTGATGTCAACGTCATTGATGTCAAAGGATTGATGTCAAATGTCAAAGGATTGATGTCAAAGGAACAATGTCTTGTCACAATATATTGATGAAGTATACATTTTCATTGTTGTAAATGAATGGATGTCAAGTGAATTCATTGATAAATGAAGTCATGCATAGATGAATATGGATCGATATATTTTCATTCATATAGGTTGCCTAGATAAATGGATGGATGCACTAATGTATTGATCGTTGGATCATGTGGTCATGCATAGAATCAATGAAAAAGGGACAATGTTGTAGTGATGTATTGCCATGGGTTATTCCAGTTGAATTGATGTACATATGACTCATTATTGTCTTGTCATGGTTGATAGGAAGTAAAAATGGATGAACTCCAAAGTGGTCCCCTTATGGTGAAATCCCTCATGGGAAGACACTTTGCAGTTGAGTTATCCTATAAGTATGGTTAGAGAAACCATGCTTAATTGTGGAATAATGATATAAAGATCAATAAATTTTTCAGTGAAACTATCCTAGATGGATAGTGCTTGTCATGCCATTTTCGGTGGTATGTGGAACGTCACATAACTCCTCACGGTTTGAGAGTTATGGGCTTATGAAGTTGGAGGACCCTCATATGATGGCTAGAAGCCCCAAAAGGTCAAAGAAGTAAAAGTGATTACAAAGAAGAAATTATTTAAATAATAAAGTGAAGTGATAATGTCAAGAGGATTGTTTAAATAATAAAGTAAATGCAGAACTTTCTATTTATGGAAAGTGGTTACAAGAGGTTTAACCCTAAACTGAGGAAAGCAGGTTAAGTGGTCAAGTGGCTATTGGATATATGGACAAGTGTAAAATTGGATAAAGTTGGACATAGGTGACTATGTGGACAAAGTGGTCTAAAAGATGCTTCTAAGGAAGCTACTTGGAAAGAATAAATAAGAGGCAAGGGTCTCTTGTGAGATAAATGTCTTGAGCATATATTGAAGATCTATTCTAAGAGAGAGATTGACTAGATGATCTCATGGATGCATCAAAGTTTCTGTAAGTCTGATATCTTGATGGTGAAAGTTTCAGAAGTTCAGAAACCCTAGGTTCTAAGGGAGTACGTGAGAAGCAGTGGGCTAGAGAGCATACATACACAGGCTGCAGTGAGTTAGAGCGTGTACACACGCGGGGTGAAGGAGGACATAGTGAAGAGTTGGAGGAAGTCATGAATAATTGAGTGTGAGATGATGCAAGGTTCTTGAAGTCTGAAGAAAGTTCCAGATCTGCATTCTATGGGCTCAGATCTTCCATAGAAGTTCTGGTATGATTACATATTTGTCTTGATGGATACTCTTTCTTATTGAATGCTTAAGGCATTCTTGGTATGGTTGTTTTGATATGGTTATGTTGGTTGATTGATAGAGTGAGAAGCACTCTTATGTTTTAGTATTGATATGGTTGCTATAGTATACTGGTTTCTTACACATGATGAAGTAACATTCATATTGTATGGTTGAGGAGAGAATAGATGTGTTGTGATTGGTTATGGTTCGTATTCGACAGTGAAATACATAAGTGGATGTGAATGAAGGCTGCAAAGGATATGAGTTTATCAAGAAGAGAAAACCCTAATTGTTCAGAAGGAATACACAGTCTGCAATACAGTATGGCCACATACATACGTGAGTTGTACTACTGGTAGGGAACGTACACATGTGTGCTGCACTACTGACAGGTCACATACTTGTTGATAGATTGGTAGCTATTGAGGATTGATTCCTCTTCTCAGTTGGTGCTAAGTTCTGTAATATGAGTCTTGCATTATAGAGATGGTTCTCTTGGCGGAGTTGTAACTCTGTTAAGTTTTTGTTGATAACCCAAGGATTGTAGTCCGTAATAAAAAGAAAATTATACATACATCTTGTGTTCTTTATGTTCCTTGTTGTGATGAATTATTGATGATATATGTTGCTAGTATATGTTGTTGATATATGTTCACATTTAACTGGTTATAAATGATAGTAATAAGTGATGAGTAAATGGTGATTTCTAACTAAGGAGTTTTGTGAAGGGAATCTTGAAAAAGAGCCCTACACTGATTCAACCCCCCCTCTCAGTGTGGTCATTTTGTACAAAAATTGGTATCAGAGAAGGCCTTTGCTATAAGCCTTAACAATATTGAAGGAGATCCATTGACACACAAATCCATGATGAAGTTCCAATACTTTATGAGGAAAATTATTCAACATGGAGAATATAAATGAAGTGCATTTGAAGGAAATAGGAGCGAGTATTTGGAAAGAAACTATCGGTGGATCAGTTCCTTTGAAGAACAAGTCAAAGTTTGCAGCTCAAAGGGAAGAAAAAAAGAATCATGCATTGGTTCTCAAAACTATTCTTAGTGGACTCTCAAGTTCTATCAAAGAGAGCATGGGACAATGCACTTCCGCCAAGGATTTATGGCTAAATCTAGAGAAGACATACCAAAGAGAAAAGGAATACCTTGAAGAGAATTCCATCAAGATCAATGAAGGTAAATAATCTCCAAAAACCCATTATTGCGATATTTCAAAATGTGATGATGTTGAATATTTCTCTACAAGTGAAGAAGAAAATATAGAAATGGTTTGTGTAGAGTTAGATGATAGTTGTCCCGTGGAAGAAGTAGAAGAAGAACTATCATATCTTAAAAGGAAATTTGAATGGTGTCTATTTGAATGCAACTATGACCATTGTTACATAGAATATAGCTATCGTTTTTAGAACACTTAAACGTTTCTTAAAACGAATCAAAGGCATATCTTGAAGTTAAAGGAAATTCTCAAGAAACAAGAAGAAAGTAAAAAGACTCAATTAGAAGAAAAATAAGAAGAGATCAAAACACTAAAGAATGAAATAGAAGAACATAAGAAGGTAGATGACGAGATTAGAAAAAGTCTTGAAGTTAATTTCCATCTCAAGATCCAAATTGAAGAATCCAAAAGGATAGAGAAACTATTAAAGAATCAAGTAAATGAAAAGGAAGAGTCATGTCATAAGTTGGAAGATGAAGTCGTTGATCTTAGAAAGAAAGTAAAGAATTCAAACAAATTCTTGAATAGCTCAAAAATCTTGAATGAGATATTGGATAGTCAAAGATCACCAAATGATAAATCAGGTCTTGGATACAACAAAGAATCTACACATGTTGAAGCAAGCTCCTCAAAGAAGCATGAGGTAAATCCCTCACTCTCAAAGGATGGAAATAATGTTGCAAGTCAACCATCTATAGAAGGAAAGGAAAGTTTAAAAATAACAAAGAAAGGAAGACATCAAGAAGCCATCTTTACACCTCAAAGAAGAGAGACACCTTCAATATGGACACCAAAGAAAAAGTATGAAAATGTTTTTCATGGTCACTGTTACTCATGTAATGAATATGGTCACAAAGTTTTGGAATGTAGATTTTATGCAAGGAGAGATAATGAAAGATTTCATAACACCCTAATATGTTGGAGATGTAATCAAGTAGGACACATTGTTGCTCATTGTCACATCATGAGATGCTATAGCTGTAGTGGATTTGGTCACAAATACAAGGATTTATGGAACACAAGAAGACAACCCATGATGAGGACTTCATCTATCATGGCTAGAAGAAGGCATGAAGTTAGGAAGGAAGACAATTTGGAAAATATGGAAGCTCAAAGCTCAAGTTATGAGAAGTTTGGACACCTTCAGAAGTGGGTGAATAAAACTAAACAATCAAAACAAAATGGAAACCTTAAGGGGAGCTCAGGTTTGTCATCTTCAGAAGAATACACGGGCTACAATGGTAATAGTCGTGTACATATGCTAGCTTATCTATAAATAGGTCACATACATACACGATCTATCTATGCAGGAGGTCTCATATATTTGGTCAAGAGCCTTGGGAAAAAGGCTATGCACATGAGTTGTAGCATGGTATAAAGGTATAACTCTGTGTTGCAGGGCCTCACATGGTTTGTTGCAGGATCTGACATGGTTTGTTGCAGGTTTTCATGATTACATGTTGGCATACATAATTGATGTAAGTATGGTGATGACATATGGTTAAGTGTTGGAAGACTATCTTTGATGCATGGTACTAACCCTAGAGTTTGGATTGAGAAACTTTTTTGTTGAGGAACAATGTTGGTTGTGACAGTGAAGTTATGGCACTTTGGTTATGAGATATATCATGATGATGCTAGCTAGAGATATCATTGATCTATTGAGGTACACTTCTAGTACATGTATCTTTGGATGCTTAGTATTTTCTATAGTGAATGGAGGTTGAGGAAGAACTATTAAGATACATGGATGATACATCTTTGAGTTCCCTTGATATACCTTATGATGTATTATTGGAAGAATATTTGTTGGATATCTTGGTGCATGCATTTGGCATATGGTTGAGATACATTTTGGGACATGTAGTTGATTATTTGTTGAGGTGGTCATGTTATACATCATTGATGAGTCATAACTTGATCTATTGTTGGTGCATGTTGATACAATCATAGATGGTATATGGTTGTGGATGATAGTACTTGGCCAAAGTACACCATTGGTATTACTTGTTTAGCATATACTTTGGCGCATGATATATGGGATGATATAGTCGAGACACTTGATTGATTAAGATACATGGTTGTGGCACTTGGCTCATGGTGGAGGCATATCATGAGTGATATGGCACTTGTTTGTGGTACATTGTTGGAATGTTGGTAGAGGCATATGGTTGATACACTCCATTGATGATATCTTATGGCATATTCTATGGTATTGATGTACAGTGTTTATGTACACGGGTGTTGTGCATGGCTGGCACACAATATGGAACATGATGTACTTGTTGATGTTTTTTTCATGATTCTCTATTTTATTGTTGACATATATTTTGCTTCATGATGTATGGTATGACGCAAGTTTGATGCATGGACAAGTCCAAGGATAGTTATAGAAAGAGCAGTCGATCTATGTTCCGGTTGAGCAGTAGAATTTGCAGCAGAAGCATATTGTTGTGGTGGCATATTGTTCATATTGTAGAGAATATAGGGGGAGTCATTCTTCTTCCCATGATTCCAGGAGGAGATATTTATCAGATACAAAGGTAAATAATTGGAAAAATATCCCTATACTCAGAGAAAGAGCACATAGGCATAGTTCCAAGGGGAGAAATGGTCACAAGGGGAGAATGAGAGATATGTTTTCAACATTACATAGGAGTGATATCCCTTGTTCAAAATGGGAGATATTATTTAGAGAAAGATCAAAGTCATCCAGGCAGGGGAACAACCCCAAGGAGAGTTCAGGCAGGGGGATCAACCTCAAGTAGAGAACTACCCTTTTCCATTGATGTCAAAGGGGGAGAGATAGTCACATTTACGTGATTGAGATGACTATTAATGTATAAAAATGCCTTGTCTACATGTTGCCATCAATGATTGGTGTTGACATCAATGTTGGTATTGCCATCAATGCCAAAGGGGGTGATTGTTGGATCATGTTGTCATTGATGCCAAAGGATTGATGTCAACGTCATTGATGGAAAAAAATTGATATCAAAGGATTGATGTCAAAGGTAAAATGATTGATGTCAAAGGAACAATGTCTTGTCATAGTATATTGATTAAGTATGCATTTTCATTGTTGTAAATGAATGGATGACAAGTGAATTCATTGATAAATGAATTCATGCATAGATGAAGATGGATTGATGTATTTTCATTGATATAGGTTGCATATATAGATGCATGGATTCACTAATTTATCGATCGTTGGATCATGTGGTCATGCATATAATCAATGACAAAGGGACAATGTCATAGTGATGTATTGCCATGGGTTATTCCAATTGAATTGATGTAAATATGACTCATTATTGTATTGTCATGGTTGATAGGAAGTACAAATGGATGAACTCGAAAGTGGTCCCCTTATGGTGAAATCCCTCATGGGAAGCCTCTTTGTGGTTGAGTTATCCTAGAAGTATGGTTAGATAACCCATGATTAATTGTGGAATAATGAGATGAATATCAATAAATGTTTCAGTGAATCTATCCTAGATGGATAGTGCTTGTCATGCCATTTCCGTTTGTATGTGAAACATCACATAAATCCTCACGGTTTGAGAGTTATGGCCTTACAAAGTTGGAGGACCCTCATTTGATGGCTAGAAGCCCCAAAAGGTCAAAGAAGTAAAATTTCTTACAAAGAATAAATTATTTAAACAATAAAGGGAAGTGATAAAGTCAAGAATATTATTTAAATAATAAAGTAAATGGAGAAATTTCTATTTATGAAAAGTGGTTATAAGAGGGTTAAACCTAAAATGAGGAAAGTGGGTTAAGTGGCCAAGTGGCTATTGGATATATGGGCAAGTGGAAAATTGGACAAAGTTGGACATAGGTGACTATGTGGACAAAGTGGCTATATGGAAAAAGTGGTCTAGAATATGCTTCTAAGGAAGATAGTTGGAGAATATAAATAAGAGGCAACAGTCTCTTGTGAGATACATATCTTGATCGTATATTGAAGATCTATTCTGAGAGAGAGATTGATTGGAGGATCTCATGGATGCATCAAAGTTTCTGTAAGTCTGAGATCTTGAAGGAAATTTTTTCAAAAGTTCAGAAACCCTAGTTTATGAAGGAGTATGCGAGCATAAGTGGGCCAGAGAGCATACATACATAGGATGTAGTGAGCTAGAGCACGAACACATGCGGGATGAATGAGGACAGAGCGCGTACAGTTGGAGGAAGTCATGAAGACTTGAATGTTAGTTGATACCAGGTTCTTGAAGTCTGAAGCAAGTTCCATATCTGCATTCTACGGGCTCAGATATGCCATAGAAGTTTTGGTATGATTGCATATTTGTCTTGATGGATACTCTTTCTTATTGAATGCTTAAGGAATTGTTGGTATGGTTTTTGTGATATGGTTATGTTGGTTGATTGATAGAGTGAGAAACACTCTTATGGCTCAGTATTGATATGGTTTCTAGAGTATATTGGTTTCTCATACATGATGAAGTATCATTCATATTGTATGGTTGAGGAGCATGAGTAAGTAGTTGGAGAGCATAGATGTGTTGTGATTGGTTGTGGTTTAGATTGGATAGTGAAAGAAAAAAGTGGATGTGATTGAAGGTTTCAAAGGATATATGTTTATCAAGGAGAGAACACCCTAATTGTTCAGAAGGAATACACAGGCTGTAGTACAGACTGGCCACATACATACGTGAGATTTACTACTAGTAGGGCACGTACATACACATGCTGCACTACTGAAAGGTCGCGTACCTGTTGACATATTGGTATTTGTTGAGGATTGATTCCTCTTCTCAGTTGGTGTTGAGTTGTGTAATCTAAGTCTTGCATTATAGAGTTGGTGCTCTTGTGGAGTTGTAAATCTATTCAGTTATTATTGATAACCCAAGGATTGTAGTCCGTAATAAAAAGAAAATTGTGAACACATCTTGTGTTCTTTGTCTTCCTTGTTGTGATGACTTATTGATGATATATGTTGTTGATATATGTTCACATTTAACTAGATATAAATGACAGTAATAAGTGATGAGTAAATGGTGATTGCTAACTAAGTATTTTTGTGAAGGGAAGTTTGAATAAGAACCATACACTGTTAAGAACCAAACATCAATATAGCATAGAAAAACCTCAGGAAAAGTACTCAACGCCTTGAAAAAGAGATAATTTTAGATAATAAGCCTCTTCGAGGGGGAAACCTCCTTTTACCCCAATTAAATGTTCAAGTACAAGATGATTCAAAATTCTTTGTCTCTCCTTTGTTGTGATGACTTATTGATGATATATGTTGTTGATATATGTCTTCACATTTTAACTAGATATAAAATGGCCGAATAAGTGATGAGTAAATGGTGATTACAACAAGTATTTTTGTGAAGGGGTTTGAATAAGAACCATACAATCGCTAAGAACCAAACATCAATATAGCATAGAAAAAAACCTCGTGGAAAAGTACTCAACGCCTTGAAAAAAGAGAGATATTCAGATAATAAGCCTCTCGAGGGGAAACCTCCTTTACCCCAATTAAAATGTTCAAGTACAAGATGATTCAAATGAAATGTCTCCTTGGTATATAGGGAGACTAGGAGGTATACTACAACCAATGGCCTAAAGTCACATAAATAAAATAACATTACTAATATAATATTCCCCCAATTAAGGGGTAATGGGCCAATATTAGGGCTTAACATGCCCTCCTTGAGACAAGTGCTGTCCACAATGATTGAGTAACTCAAGATGCTTCTATATAAAAGACCCATCTCCCAAGTGGAATCTTCCACGTAGTTTCCTCCATTTAATGAGATACTCTGAAATGGATCTATTCCCCGGCCATAATTCTTGTGTCATCGATGGCTTCAGGATCTAATATCATTTTTCCCTTCCTCGCCAAGTTCGAAGTATAGTCTGAACTGGGATCTTGTTGCCTATAACTTTCTTTAAGCATGAAACATGAAAACCTGGGTACTCGTGAAGATGCAGTAGCTCCAATTTGTAATGCCATAGTACCAATCTTTGGTAAACACCTTTATAAGGGCCATAGTACTTTGGCGATAATTTATTATCCTTCTTGGTTTGCTCGAGGATTTGTTTGTCTGGTTGTAGTCTTTAAAATACCCAACTCCCCTACTTCAAACTTCTTTCACCACGATGTTGATCCGCTTGTTGTTTCACGCGATTCTATGCCATGTTCAGGTTGTCTTTTAAGATTTGAGAACTTGTTGTTGATTCTCATGTGATCTTCCACCGCTTGAACCTTTAGATTTTTCTTTTAGAGAAGAAGATGGAAGGAGGGTGGTATCCATAAAGTGCCATAAATGGTGTCATTTTTGTTGCAAGGTGAAAGGGAAGTGTTATACCACCATTCCGCCAAGGGTAACCATTTGAACCATTATGCTTGTTTATCGGAGACAAAGTAACAGCTGTATCCTTCCAAACATTTGTTCACTATCTCGGTTTGTCCATCATACTGAGGATGATAGGATGATCTATGAGCCAAATTGAGTACCCAAACAAGAAAATAATTCTGGCCCAAAAATGTCCAAAGGAAGATGGGACTCTCCTACTTACAATAATCTTTGGGCTGCCATGTATCTTTGAACTGTCTCCATGAATGCGGTAAGTAACTGCACTAGCTTGAAGGGATGAGAGAGTGCACAAAAGTGTGCTGCATTTCTGGTCGGGCCCATCAACAATCACCATGATGACACTCTTCGTGACTTTGGTAACCCTGGGTAAGGTGGATGAAATCCATGGAACCCTCCCTCCCAATGACATGGATGGATAATGGTTGTAAAAGACCTTTGGTATTAATTGTTTCCACCTTTATTTTATTGGCAAACCAAACATTCTACCACAAACCTTGAACATCGGTTTTAAGGCTATCCCCAAAAAACTCCTTCTTTGACTCTAAGGGTAGGTTTTCAAAAATCCCGGAAAAGCCCTCCCACTGGAGAGGTGTGCGCCCAATAGAACCCTTTTGTTTGAGTTGGGAGTACTTACATAAATATAAGCTATATTTGTACCCATAGTGAATCATTTTTCCATGTAAATGTATCCTGAGCACCCAGAATCCCGCCGCAACCTTTCAATGAGAGTCCACGTTGGCCATTCTTCCATTCATCCCTTGTTTCTATTTTTTCATCCAATCTGGTTGGATGGTGATCGAGATAGCATAGAGGAATGCCTCAACATCTTCATCCCTTCGTGAGAGTGCATCCGCCACAACATTTTTCTCTTCCCCTTTTATAGATTCCATTTCCAAAATCATAACCCAAGATCTTTGGCTACCCATTTTTATTGTTCTTCAAGATAGCTCTTTGTTCCAAGAAGTATTTAAGACTATCATGATCTTTTTTGACCTTTAAAGTGCCTACCTATTAGGTAAGGACGCCCATTCTTTCAATGGCATGTAGTATCGCCATCATTTCCCTTCTCATAAATATTAGGTTTGTGTAAGTTCCCTTCCTTTGAGCGGCCTGACTCTTCAAAAAGCCATGTATCTCCTTCGCATTAGGGACAACATTCAATTCAATTTCCTGGATGCATCACATTCCACAATAAGAGTTTTTGTGAAGTCTAGAGTGGTCAAGATGTGAGCTCTCTTTACACATCACCTCTTTAAGTTGTTCAAACGATGTAGTTGCCTCCTCCGAGTCCAAGGAAATGCATCCTTCTTAGTTAGTGTCATAGTTGTGCCGCCATTCTTCCATAGCTCTAACAAACTTATGTAGTAACTCACAAACCCAAAAATCCTCTAAGATTTTCAATGTTTTGGGAATCTGCTATTCCATCATGGCCTTAATTTTTTTATGGTCTACCTTGACACCTTTATGGGATACAATATGACCCAAAATACTCTACCTCCTTTAATTCCAAAGAAAAAATTTGATGGTTTGCCATAGTTGTTGTTCATAGTAGTTTTAGCACCTTGTCAACATGTTGCGATGATCCTCCCAAGACTTTACATAGATTAGTATCATCAAAAAATACTAACACAAAAAGCTCTAGCAAGGGCTTGAAATGGAATTCATAAACCCTTGAAATGGAAGTGTTCTTGAGGTCAAAAGGCATGACCAAAATTCATAATGGCCTCATGGAATTGGAATGTTGTTTTGGATATCTTCTTCCTTCCATCCTGGCGATACCCAACTAAGATCCACTCTTGCGGGAAATAGATTTGTCTATGTAGTTCATCTAACAATTCATCAATCGGGAATGGGAAACTTATCTTAATAATGATCTTGTTGGAGCTCTCTATAACTGGACACATACCATGAGCTATCTTCTTGAATACCATTACCACTGCAGTAGGTAAGAAACTGGCTAGTCTAATAATGCTACTCTCTAACATTTCTTCAAACCATGTGCTCAATTTCACTTTCCTGGGCATAAGGGTATCTCAGAGGGTCCATGTTAAGAGAACACTCCTAGGAATTAGCGGAATTTCATGATCATGATTTCGGTAGTGTAAGGACCTTTGGGAATATCTTCAAATACTTTGGAATTTTATCAATGATCCTTTGAGATCTTGAGGAATAGGATGGCTGATGTGTTTGAACATCTAGTGAGAATAGTTTGCAATAATGCCTTGATGCCCCTTTTCAATAATTTTGTCATGCCATTAGAGCTATCACCTTACCAAGCCTCAGATAATACCTCTCAACTCAATTTCTTTTCCTTCCAATAAAAATTTCATGAAAGTTCTTGAAAATCAAAGTTATTGTTCCTAATGATTGTAACCATTGGATTCCTAAGACAACATCCTAATCTTATCCATGGTTATAGCAATCATTGGAATATTCACATATTCCCCCATATAGTAAGATTGATCTATTTCATTTTCCTCGAAAGAATTGATAGTTCCTCCATCTTACAACCATTACTTGAAACTCTAGCTACTGATATACAAAGCACTAGGATCTTGGCTAATTTACAAAGTGAATGTAATTATGAGTACTTCCAGAATCGTTTAGGACTATTACCCTTTTCTTTTGATGTATCCCTCTCGACTAGGTTTTGAGGAGTTCTAATTCCAACCAATGCATTACACAATATCGTGATTTGAACTCCCCTCAGACGAAATTGCTTCAATGCTTTCATCTTGAGATGGTTCTTGTTCTGTTCTTATTCCTCTTCTACAATCTATGTAGAATAATTTCTTCTTCACCACACTTATGTCCCTTAATTGTAATTTTGTTAACAATTAAATCATAAACCTTTTTCTTTTCTTTTCCAATTGTTGAGGTGTCAACCCTAGGTTGAGGTGTTTTTAGGAGAAGGGGCATTGTTCTCTATAGATGTTAGGATAGGGTCCTTCTAGTAGCCATAGCCATATTTTTACTTTCTCAACATTTATTGCCAATCTTAAATGTATCAAATGATTTATTCCCAGCTACAACCTCATGTTGAATGTTATCTTTAAAGTTCCTATGAATACCAATCAAGTGCTCATCCTGAATATCGCTACCTTTATATTCAATCTTGGAAGTTCTCAATGTGCTTTTAGTAACTCTAACCCTTTTGCTCGAGATTTACCAATTGGCTAAAGAAGGTATTGCTCCTTGTATCCCTCATAGTGTGCTATCATTTCTTCCAGAAAATTTTCCAAGTGACAAGTGATTTATGGAACAGCCATCGATACCAAACAAATTGATTAGGTTCTAAATATAAAGAAGAAATTGCACCTTTGTGTATGTGCACATTATGAGATCAAAGAATTACTCCATCCTAAGTATCCATGTGATTGTCCTTTCCATCAAACTTCCCTATGTCAATCTTAGGAACTTGGTTGGTCTTCAACCCAAAGTTGAGTTTCTCCATTCTTGATTCAATTCTCCTTGTGTCCACATCATGAATTTCATGGGATGCATTTTCACTTTCGTGTGTCTTATCTGCTAATGAAATTTTTTCATACTTCCATGATCTTAGCTTCCATTAAATCCATCTTAGTATCCAACTTAGCTTCCATTAATCCATCTTAGTATCCAACTTGGATTCCATTGAATCCATCTTAGTATCCAACTTAGCTTCCATTGAATCCATATTAGAGTCCAACTTGGATTCCATTGAATCCATCTTAGCTTGTAGTTCATTTATGTCCCTATCCATTTATTCACCTTCATCAAGAGTCCAAGTAGTATTTCCTCGAGGCTTATTTGGTGTAGAAGTTCCCTTTGGTTGCATGTTGGCTGGGTATCAATTTTGAACCTTGATTTTGAGGTGGTCTCCGCTTAGACAATATTTCTTCGTTGTATCTCCCAATTTTTTGGACCTCTCCTGGTATGAAAAATTATCTTATGTATTTATCCGATATGTCTCTCTCTTCAATGCCACAGGTCTGATCAAAATTGGATGTGCCAAGTGGAATTTACGATAACTTCCCCACAACTTGTTGATTTTTGGCCTTTCCAGGAGATCTCACTTGTATAGTGTGCCCCGCACAAAATAATTGATATAAAATTCTGAAACGCGCACCCAAAATACTAAAGACTGTCCACGATCCAATGAAACTAGTCCCACACAATTTTGATACTCTAGAAAAAAGTTATGATTGTTTTACCTGGAACACCTTCTTGAGACTAGCCAATAGGACTAGTCAGATACCCTATCTTACACAGGGTGTATCTACAAATTTAAGATGACCCAGAAGTTGAACGCTTTACCACAGATAAATAACTAATTTCTATAAATTTCCTCCGCAGTTTAGGGTCTGAAACGTTACAGAAATGTTTTTATAGAGAAAATTCTGCAAAGGCTCATTTCAGGATGATTCCATAACCCTATCTTGTACAGGCTATATATCCGAAAGTGTAAGGCCTCAGGAGCTAAATTTTGAACCCAACGTACCTTTATCTGTCTTCTAAATACCCTCCAAGCCGTTCCTTATAAAATGTTGTAGAAAAAGAGTTATATCGAAAATTCCACGGTGTCTCAGATGTAGCAGCGAAACCCCAAGACCTTGAGCTCTGATACCATATGTTAAGAACCAAACATCAATATAGCATAGAAAAGCCTCAGGAAAAGTACTAAACGCCTTGAAAAAGAGATAATTTCAGATAATAAGCCTCTTCAAGGGGGAAACCTCCTTTTACCCCACTTAAATGTTCAAGTACAAGATGATTCAAAATGAAAATATCTCCTTGGTATATATAGGAGACTAGGAGGTATAATTAAAACTAATGGCCTAAATCCGACATAAATAAAATAACAATACTAATCTAATATGCCCCAATTAAGGGGTAATGGGCCAATATTAGGGCTTAACATACACTGATTCACNNNTTCCCCCCCCCCCCCCTCTCAGTGTGGTCGATGTGTCCAACAGTCATGACATATTTCAATTTTTTCTTCAATCGTTTGAACCTCTGATCAATCTCCCAAACAAACTCTTCTGGTTTTTGTCTAATCTTAATCATCTCATTCATGTACTGATATTCTAAAATTAGTTTCTAAAATTCATTTATCAGTAGGTTCTTGACATCTACAATCGTCCTTGTTTTTCCTGATGGAGTTTTTAAAACTAAGCTCATGTACCAATCCAATGCATGGTCTCTTAGCATGATAGATAACTGCGAAAGTTTTGTATCCTCATTTGTGATCTTCTTTTCTTCCCAAATATTCTCATAGATAACCAAGTTCTTTTTAGGATCCTCTAATTCCTCTCCCTGAAATTATGGTAACCTAATGGTGGGATCATGTCCTGCCATTTTGAATAGTGATGAACTATGACCTCCATGCAGTGTAGATACTTGACTACTACTTCCTGAACTAGCTCCTCTAGTTGCTACTCCTTGGTTGGGTGCACTTTCTCCTATCTTTCCTCCACTAAAATTTGGTTGTATGAACAATGGTGTTCTTTCTGGTGTATTATTCACACATGGGTTTATGGGTTCCACACTAACACTAACATGGATAGGAGTTCTACCTGTTGTTATTTCCCTTGGGCCTCTTATCTTTCTTTTATATGTTGTGTACAATATTTACTCAATATTCTCTAGATCCTATAGATCCTCTACCTCTTCTTCATCACTTGCCAATCCATCTCTCTCTACTATGTCTCTCTTCTTATTATTCATCTTATATTGGTAGGGTACTCCACTACGCGTTTTTCTATATTTTGTCATGATATTCTTGGTCTAATATTCCTCCATCATGATTGGGTCTAAGGTCTCCTCCTTATTTCATTTATCCATCTCTTCCTCCATTTCTCTAGATCTTGTTAGTGCTTTCCCCCTTCCCCCATCCACAAAGGGAATTTTATTTGTTTGATTCCATAGTCATTACACCTTTGTTATACAATAATATATTTATGGAAATATACAACGATCGCATATACCTTCCTCATGTTTCTCTTATAAACTCTTGCTCTATTGTGTTATAAGACTTCGTAATGTCTACTATAAATTCTGTGATAAATCTTGCAACAATATTGTCTAACCAGAAAACTACTGCTCGTGTGAATTTTTTTATCAACTTGTTGTAACTGGGCGATCTCCATAGGGTTCCACTCTAGCTGTCTGATCCAATTTTTTGAATGGTTGTATTCCAACCTCAATATCCACTACTGAAACACATGCAAAAAATCGCAGAAAAACACTTCATGCAAGTCGCTAAACACATACTTGTCCAGATATTTGCACGGTGTTATTTTAGGGTTTTTGTTGTCCTTTTGTGCAAACTCAAGCTCCTTTGTTTTCAACCATCTTTTGATCTATACCTTCGTTGGATTCCACGGTTGGAGAATTCTCTTCTATACATTCATTTTCTGCATGATTCTTTTACATATCCTATTGACTCAATCCCATGTAGTTTCATCCAGAAACATAACCATTTGTTGGTTTCTACTCTCTCTTCCTACGTCCTAGTCTGACCCAGGTTCATTATGAACATTATTCCAACAAATCCCTCTAAAACTATCGGCCCTCTTGGTAAACCAGAAGGAAACAGAACACATAGAGTGTACTGCACAATCTCACCCGAGATAGTTCTATGGGTGACTGCAATTCTCAAGTTCTTGCAGTCTAGGAATGAGTGGGGATCTGGGATTGTATTTTGTGATCTTCATTTATTTCCTCTATTGTCCATCTATATTAAACACTCTATAATTCTTTATTCATGCATGTAAATCAACAAATCTAACTACCTCATTAATACATTCATCTAAGATTTAAACACTAACAAAAAGGACATAAACAATAATCATTTCACATAACACATGATATACCATGGTTCACCCCCTCCTGGGATACGTCCACAAAGATATGGCTGCTTAGGATCTTTTATTATTGTTCTGTAACATATAGAACCTCACACACTACACATTGTTTTATATGATTAAAAAGCAGGCACTACGACCTTTGTGAGGCTAACTAGATCACACAAGGCTCCTCAGCCTACAATCTAACCCTCAAGGTCTAGTTACGTCACCCTCCCATAGCTCAAAAACGTACAAAAAGGTATCATATTCTACAATTGTTTTTCCTTGCTACACAAAACAATCTTCTCTAATATGTTATCTCTCTCGCACTAGACCTTATAGGTACTTATTTATACTTATTATTGGATCCTCATCCATTACAATGTCTTACAAAATCCCTAAACCTAATGTGGTTATGAATTCCTGCATGCACGCCTCACATGCTTCTTTTCCTCTTTTCCTAGCTTCACTTTTCCTTTAATCTTGATGCGCTACCCTATTTTCCAAAGATTCTTTTATTCCTTCAACTCATCTTTGATTTCTCTCAACATTGTCCCTCGCCAACAAATCTCATAACTGGTATAATGGCCCACTGATAGAAATACAACTGCAGACAAACCTGGCAATGTCTAACCTGTTGTATGAACAAAAAATGTATTATTTTCAAGGTGTACACGACTTTTCTTTAGAAAAACTGTGTATGTACATGAATATATCCACTCAGACCCACATAAATGTATGGAAATAATGTACGAAAAAATCAGTATGAAATGACACTTCCCTATGGCTTCCTCTGACTAAAACCCACCTACACTACCTCTCTTCTCTCTTATCCTTGATCTAATCTCTAAATGAAATTCCTTTTCCACCTATCAAATATCTTGAATCACTGCCATTCTTGATCCATTTATATTTAAATCCAATTCTCTACTCTCAATAATCTCAAGTGTTAAGTGTCTTCCTCCTTCACCATAGCCTTTCTTTCATAATCATGATTTATATCTCCAATGTGATTGCATCTTGAGATTACTTCTCACTTCACTTGAGATTTAGAAACATTCTAATTACTTTTCACACTTTCCTTAAATAACTCAATTAATTGATTATATAATTAATTAATAAAACCAATTTACTTTAATAATTCCTTTAATCAAAGTAAATTCAAGAGTACAAGGATTTGGATGATTTCCACACATCTAGACACATAAGCATGTACATAAATACCTATCCAATTGTACCAATAGCATCAACACTCTCTCTTAGCGAGGATAGTATTTTACACCACTCCAAGTCTATCTCTAAATAATAATAAAATCCCTTTCTCCAAGGGCTTGGTCAGAATATCTACAACCTTCTCATCTGTGGGAATATATTCAAGCTTCCCTTCTCCCTTATAGATCCTATCTCGAATGAACTGGTATGTGATCTCTATATGATTGGACCTTCCATGGAATACTAGATTCTATGAGAGTTTGATAAAAAATTGATTATCACAGTAGATTACCCTAGGATCCAACTCCTGATCAAATAAACATGTAATAAATATGCAAATCCAAATGGATTCACATCTATCCATACTCACTTCCATGTACTCTGTCTCTACTGAATTGAGTGCTACATAGGTTTTATTCCTATTGAACCAAGTAATCATTGTTGATACCAAGATAAAGTATCACCCTGAGGTGCTCTTTATGTCTAGTGCACTCCCTTCCCAATCTGAGTCTATATATTATTGCAACTTCACTCCATCTTCTCCAATATAGCTCAATCCATACTCCATTCTACCTCTCAATTACCTAAGAACATGTTTTGATGCTACCCAATGCACCTGCCTCGAATCTACCATGAATTGAATCAAGGTGAAAAAAAAAAACAAATATCTATCCTGGTGTTGACAAAATACATCAAGGACCCTATCATTTTCTTGTATATCCTCGTATCCACCAACTCTAAATATGAAGTTGCCACCTTATTCAGATTGGTAATCATAGGTGTATCCAACAATTTACATTCCTCCATCCTGAATATCCTTAAGATATCCACTACATACTTCCCTTGTCTAAGGGATATCTATCCTGATACATGTCATACCTATAACCCCAACAAATAATGCATCAAGACAATGTTCATCTCAAAGTCACTAGATAAATTTACTTTGCACCTTTCAATAATACCCTCTGCACCTACGAGAAATAAATCAACAATGTGCATAACCATTATGAATGGATTTGATCCGACAAGTATGTAGTACAAGTTTGGATCTACCTCACTCTTGGTAAATCCCATACTCTACAAGTATCCATCAATCCTAGAGTACCATTGCTAGCGGGAAAATCCCCCTATAACTATACCAGGGTTCTAAGTATAGACAGAGCTATGAAATCCCTTAAAAGACAATACAATTCCTACACTACCCCAAAATTTCCACACGGATGAACATAAAATGATAGAAGAGTAATTCAGAAGAAGTACCTTTGGTCGAAACATTCGATGTTGACCTCCTCGAGCTTTGTTGCTTCCTTGGATGTTGGTCTCCTCCAAAACATGACCTACATCAACACTTAGGAAAACAATGATACAAATATTCTATTTCAACTCATCAATTAGAGTTAGATATAAATCATTATGCATAAATCACATGAAATACATAAAGATATCATTTGGGATAGGCAAAAATATTCTTGTAGTCAATATTCAAAGATTGGAAATTACAACCTTTGCAGGCTGATGCTCCATGAACCTGGGCTCGGCTCCTCTTAATATTGCTCCAAGTGCACCTTCCAAATGCCTTCTATCACAATCTGTTGATCACTCCAAGGGAAGGGAATGGATTGTATGGGAGAAAAAGGCTACAAAGGGAATGTTGAGGCAAGAACTCAAAAAAGGATGCTAATACTTGGGCAAGGAAGGAAAGGGAATTTGGGTATAGTTTCACTATTATAATGCTTGATGATGGAATGAGATACCAATACCTCCTTTTATATTAAAAAGGGATAGTTATTAGGTTTGGGGACGTGCCATAGCAAGTGAAATGTTTGGGAAACCTCCAATGGCCCGTTAACTCCGCTGAATTCATTGCAACTTTTTATTTTTTGCAACTTTTGGAGGTAAATGCAATTTTTTTAGTATGAAACTAGAATTTGTATGCAGGATATATATCATGAAACAAGTTTATGTACATGGTTAGTAGTGCAACAGGGAACATACATGCTCCAAAAATAGTTTTTTAGAAAGAGTTCCTCAACAGTGGTTTGGAAAATTGTGCAAGTAGAAAGGCCAATGCCATGTATCCATAAGTAGGGAATTTTAGGGCTATAATAGATTCCCCCTAATGTGTGAGGTCAAAATAGAAACTAATGGCCAAAATACATTACAATATATTTACCAGTGAGAATGAATGAATTCGAGTGAGCCCAGGACTAGAGCTCGAGAGGTTCCATCTGCAAGACAATAATTATCTCTCGAAGGCAGGCATACCCATGCTCAAGATGAACTAATCATGGATTCCAATTGAGTACATTGTATATCCATGTCATATAAATGTATAAAGTGTAGTCATGAGCAATACACAATAGATCTACATTTCAAAATCAGTCGAAGATATACAAGTACAATATGCATCTTCAAGAAGCTAATGATGCCTGCAACTGGAGATGAAGACTTCATAGCTTGAGAAACAAATTCAAGATCTTCAACATCTCATGTAGGAGTATAATAAGAGTGAAATACTCACTACTCTGAGGTCTTCGACAAGACGTTGGGAAAATACTGGAGGATCTCAATGATCAGAAATAGAACTTTGTCGATTTTGAATCTGGACTTGACTAGACTTACAGGATGACTGACTCATAAAATTCAAGAGACGAATTGAAGAATAGTTGAATCAAGTTAGATAAAACTTCCCTTGGACAAAATAACGAAATATGATCATACTCAATAAGATTAATATTGACATAAGTGTGGGATGCATGAGGCACCACAAACTCTCAATATGTCTGGAAGAGTAACCAAACGGAGGAGGACACAACTCTATGTAGCGAGAATAGCTTCCTAAGGTCATACTATATCCCAATGCTTGACAAACAAACGAAAGGATGTGATTTTTCCAAGGGAGACTATCTTTGCTGCCGAAAAAAGAACATATATTTCCCGTCCCCTCTTTTTGGAATATTTGATTTTTTTGTATTTTTAAATTTTTAAACATGCCTGAAAAAGAATAAAATAATTATATGTTACAAAGGAGGAATGATTGTCACGGGAAAGAAAACTAGTTCCAAGGACATCGAACATAATGATGCTCAAGGAAAGGAGACATGTGAAAGATAAGGACACTCAAGGATAATTCCTCAATGGGTCAAGGCATCAAATCGCAGAGGAAAAAAGTGTTGCAAGGCTTGCATATAAGGAATTCTTTAAAGGTTTAGTTGAGAGCAACATGGAGCCGACATTAGGCCAAATATGAAAAGATGAGACCCGTAATGCGATTAAGAATGACACAACAAGACTCCTTCCATGCAAATTTTTACGAGCCCAAAGAAGGTAATATCGATGGTTTTTTCACGTTTGGAGAGTCTGATAAGAGGCAAAAAGAAGACTCAAGGGAGTACATTTTTCACAATTAGTCCAATCGGCTCGAAAAATGGGTAAAATTGCACCGAAAGGACGTCTTTTCAAAACCATTTTAATGAGTGTGACAAAGACAATATCACTCGGCTATCTTTTCAATTTTAAGGAGTCTAGAAAGATATTAGCTATGGATTCACAACCTTTTTCTATGTTTATTCTCCTTATCCTGAAAAAGTTTAAATTAACTGAGGAGAACTCTCCCGTCAAGATGAATCTCTCGAGGCATACCTTTTTCCGCAATAATCTACTATATGGAATAAGGTTTAAACTCATGCCAAGTATATGTTCTTCTGGACCAATTTAACGAGTGTGAAGGAACAAACTCACTCGATGATATTTTCAATTTTTGGGATTTTGAAAAGAGCTTAGCTATGGACTCTAGGGGGGTTTCGTTTTCATAAGTAATCTCCAAGGCCTGAAAAATGTGATAAACCAAAACCAAGGAGAATGTTCCTTTTTCAAAAATTTAGTCTCCCAGACACTAAAAAGGGTTAAACATATGCCTGAGAATACTCTTCTAGCGAAACAAAGTTCCTAGAGCATACCTTTATTCGTAAAATTATCCATCCGGACCAAAAAAGGGGTAAAATATTGCTCGAAAGATGTGCCTTCAAATTTGAGTTTGGCGAGCATGAAGGGAAACAAGATCGCTCGACAATATTTTCAATTTTAGAGAGTCTGAAAAGGGATTAAAGAAGACTCCAGGGGGATACTTTTCTCAAGTAATCCATACGAGATTGAAAAGAATAAATATAGTCCTATTGGATATTTCTTTCGAAATTTAAAGCGAGCTTGAAAGACAAAAAAGTGTGCTCATTAGGGAGTCCCGAGGGTAGGGGAAAGAATGATGATTAGCAAGAAGAATGAGGATTCAATATGTGATTATTATGGGACTATCAAGGAATCCCAAGCCTATAGTAAAAAATAACAGCATGGATGCCAAAATGCAACAAAGGATCTACCTAGGGCATCAATGTAGAGGTAGGATCTACCACCTAATTACAACACTTCTAAATTTATCAAATAAGGTTCCATGTCACGCTTTTATGGGGTCAATCATATGGAAAAATGAAAAAAGACAACGAGATGCAGAAAGATGGGAGTGAAAACCTAACTTATATGAAAAAAATTGGAAAAATGTCTTTTACCAAGGGATGACGTAAATGTAACCAATCCCAAAAATATAATCACCAAACCAAAAGGAGAAGTCTACCAGAACGATTAATAGATAACTCAAAAGTGAACTTGAGTAGACACCAAGCCAGGAAAAGTGAAAAAGGGGACCAAAATAGGGAAAAAAGGCCAAACAATTCTATAAATAGAGGAGGACAACTCATTTTTACCATTGCAATTTGTAAATTAACAACAAAGTAAAAAGACCCTTTCGTCAAAAGAGTGAATTTTGGGAGATATGGTGGATGAAAAACCCTCCTACTTGGACCAAGTAAGCATAAATCCCCTCCTCTTGCATTTCAATTAATTCATTTATATTTAGTTTTTAGTTTGGGAGGAGCATGCCCTTGTAAAAGGGTCACGTCTATGTGTACGCGGGTTGTCTAAGGTCAACCTGCATATGTAGTTGGGAAAAATAATAAATAGCCCAATTACATATCCCAGTGTGTAATATATAGCCTTTGTAAACCTCCTTTTGTATTGAAAAAGAAAACACAAGTATTAATCCCTCTCCAACTTTTGCATGTGACAGGATGTATGTTCATTGGAGGGAGAGGGAGTATGAGGAGATAAATGTATTGGTCGAGGATTCCCCTGTGGCTATCACCTCACTAAAACAGTGTGGCTTATGGAAATTATTCCAGTGTTCGTTCATGAGGGCACAACCAAGGTTTCTTAACACTCTTGTGGATTATTGGCATCCTCATGCATATGCTTTCATGTTGAAGGGGAAATCATTGACCTCACCTACAGAGGATATTTACTTCCTAATGGACCTCTCCAAAAGAGGGGAAGTGGTCAATTTGAGGACCTTTCCTCCAGGTCCGTTCAGTATTGAGGACTATATCAACATGTATTGTGAGGATGGTACTGAGAAAGTGGGTTCTCAAGTGTTGGTTCACAATATTACCAGCCTCTCGCTATGAGTGATTATACTCATGATTGGGTGGATGCTTGGATCCATATTACTCCATTAGGCCTCTCATGCATAGATTCACTGTGTAGTTTAGTGTTTGGAGGAGACCATCTTTGACTGGAGTACTATCATTCTAGTATGCATGAAGAGACAACTCACAAAGTGTCATAGGCGTACCAACAATAACTTCGGGTTCAATACCATCTTATGTTCCTTCTTCTTCGAGAGGGTTCCCAATCTATTCCAGTTCTCTTTTGAGTTATATATTAATTGTTCTAATATACTTCTCCTTTCGGTTTGGTGAATTTTTTTGGGGATTGGTTACATTTATGCCATCCCTTGGTAAAAGTCATTTTTTCTAACTTTTTGCATATAAGTTAGGTTTTCACTCCTAACTTTCTGCATCTTGTTGTCTTTTACTCTTTGCCATAAGATCAACCCCACTAAAGTGTGACATGGAACCTTCTTTGATGCTTTATAAGTGTCGTAATTAGGTGGTAGAGCCTACCTCTACATGGATGTCCTAAGTAGATCCTTTGCTGCACTTTGGTGTCCATGCTATCAATTTTGACTATAGGCTTGGGAGTCCTTTTTAGTCCCATCATGATTAAATATTGAAGCCTCATTCTTCTTGCTAATAATCATTCTTGTCCCTACCCTCGGGACTCCCTAATGAGCATGCTTTGTTGTCTTTCAAGCTTGCTTTAAATTTTGAAAGAAACATCCAATGAGGTTGTATTTATTCTTCTTGATTTGTTTTTTTTTTTAACTTCTTTAAAAGGAAAAACTAAAGTAAAATCCTTTTTTATTTTTCCAAGCAAGAAATAGGAAAAAGAGAAAATAGAACCCAAGATTGACAGAGACCCTAAGCCAACTTCATAAACATAGGGATTCAAACAAGAAACCAAAGGAGGATCTAAAACTTGAAAGTTCACTCTAAACATCTAGGTACAACAAAAGAAAAATAAGGCACAAGTTAAAAAAAAATCTCCAACCCAAGCTAAGGAAAAAAACAGAGACTCTAGAAGGTTCAATAAATCCTTGAGAAGCCTAAAATTCTATCAGGAAAGAGACAAACCTCTCTTTGTTAAAACACACTTTCAAGATACAGAGACGTTGGTTGTTGCACCAACATCATGTGTATGTAAGAGGGATGTCTACTATGCAGGGTGCATATGTACGTGGGTTGAGCCAAAGCAAAACGATTACACCTATGAGAATTTTTCAAAAAGAAAAAGACTAGGCAGACTCATAGGGTGGGGAAATTTGGTAGGCACCTTGAAAATGACCAGAAAACCTTAAACGACTCAGTGAACTTGACTGAAACTCAAAAGGAAATCAATAAGACAATTAAAACCCAAAAGCCTCCCTCTAAAATCCTAGATAGAATCCACAATGGAGTCACCAATTCTGGTAGCGGGAAAATCCCCCTATAACTATACTAGGGTTCTAAGTATAGACAAAGTTATGCACTCCATTAAAAGATAATATAATTCCTACACTACCCCAAAATTTCCACACAAATTAACAAAAAATGATAGAAGAGTAAGTCAGAAGTAGTACCTTTGGTCCAAACGTGCGATGCTGACCTCCTCGAGATTTCTTTCTTTCTTGAATGGTGGTCTCCTCCCAAAGCTAACCCGCATCAACACTTAGCCAAATAATGCTACAAATATTTTATTTCTCATCAATTAGGGTTACATATAAATCATTATGCAAAAATCAAATGAAAGACATAAATATATCATCTGGGACAGGGAAAAATATTATTTTATTCAATATTCAAAGATTGGCAATTACAAGCTTTGCAGGTCAATTCTCCATGAACCAGGTTCGGGCTCCTCTTAAAATTTCTCCAAGTGCACCTTCCAAATTTCTTCTCTCACAATCTGCTGATCACTCCAAGGGAAGGGAAGGGATTGTATGGGAGAAAAAGGCTAGAGAGGGAATGTTGAGGCAAGACCTCAAAAAATGCTACAAATACTTGGGCAAAGAAGGAAAGGGAATTTGGGCAGAGTTTCACTATTCTCATTCTTGATGTTGGAATGAGACCCCAAGACCTCCTTTTATATGAAAAAAGGATAGTTATTCAGATTGGGGGCAGGTTAGAACAGGTGAAATGGTTAGGAAACCTCCAATATCTCGTTAACTTCGTCGAATTCCTTGCAACTTTTGGAGGTAAACGTTGGTTGTTTAGTATGTAGCTATCGTATGTACATGGGTTTTCTAGCATGAAAAAAGTCTATTTATGTGGGTAGTAGTGTAGTAGGGTGCCTACATGATCCAAAAAATAGTTTTTTAAAAAGAGTTCCTCGGCAGTGGTTTGGAAAATTGTGCAAGTAGAAAGGCCAATTCCATGTATGCATAAGTAGGGAATTTTAGGGCTATAAAAACTATGCCTTAGCTTCCTGTTTGCATTTGTACAAGTATTTTGTAAGTCTACATACATGAGACTCCCTCCCATGTACCTCAAATCCATGAGGTTTCTCTATTTATACTTCTTCCTCAATGATATCATTGAGGAACATTATTTTCAAATCCATTTGATGTATCCTCCACCTCATAACTAAATCAATAGAATAACATCTCGAATAGAAGCATACCTAGAAACTAGAGAAATGGTCTCCTCGTAATTGACTCCCTCTTTCTGGGAAAACCCTTTCACCACAAACCTCACTTTGAACTTCTCTATGCTACTATATGAAACATGGTTGATATTTTAAAGCCATATGGAACTCACTATAGAATTCCCCTCTAGTCTCGATACCATGTCCCATACATCATTCCTCATAATAGAGTTTTACTCCTCTACCGTGGCATCACGCCATAGCCGTTGATATATTGCTTCCTCAAAATGGGAAAGATCGAGATCAATGATGCTACTCATAAGCACCATATATTTATAAAACTTCTTTGAATCTCTTTGATTTCTGACCACATTCCTAGGAGACTCATCAAGATCCCTCGATGTATGTAATATCCATCGAGGTTTCCTAACAGGACTATAAGGGGAAATATCCTCTTCCCCACCTCAATTCTGAGTTACTGAGTGTTTCTCATCCTTCATATCCTGCTTCTCCTCTTCCTTTGTCACCAATGATGACTCCCAAGTACTCCTATGTGACAAGTTCTCCTCGAAATTAACATCTCTACTCACAAATTACTTCCACTCCATTGGAATGAAGATCATGTAAGACTTTGAGGTCTCACTATACCCCACAAATATACCATTTTTTTATGAAGGCTCTAAATTTTTCCTCTTCTCCACAGGCACATGGATATAAATTGGACAACCAAATATCCTCAAATGACCAATCTCTGGCTTCACTACTGAGAATTCCTCCTATGGAGTATTTTCCCCCAACATCCTATGAGGACTCATGTTTACACATACACTATCGTGTTACATATCTCTTCCCATAGAAACATAGGAAACTCCTGGTCATGTACCATATCCTTGAAAAAAACAATGATGGATCGATTATTTATATTCACAACTCCATGATGATAAGGTTTGTATGAGACTGTCAACTCCCTCTTGATCTCTACCTCATTGAAAAAATCCTTTAATTCATTGAAGGTGTACTCTCCCCCATTATTTGACCTCAATACCTTGATATTCTTACTTTTCTAGTTCTCTACCTGACATCTAAACTATTGAAACCTACTAAAGACCTCATCCTTGGTATTCATAAAGAACATCCACGTTTTCCCAAGGGATCCACTGGTAAATGTCAAAATCATGTCAATGGGAGCTATATTGGTAGTGGGAGATGGTGGGGGAAGGGGAAATATTCCCATGAGTGAAGGATATTTGAACATCCAAACATTGACATTGAAAAAAGACTATGTGGTATCATAGAAAAGGGTACATTTGACCCCAAACTGGATCCAAGGTCTGGGTTACGGAACACAAGTTGATCGATCATAATGATTTTCCCTTGGTGAGGGAAAAATAAGACCCTCAATATCGATGAGAGAATGGTAGTCATATTGTAGAACCAAGTACGTATGAGTAATTGATTATACTCAAGAGGTGCATCCACAACCTCCACATAAATAGATATAGTCTTACCACCTAACTCAATGGGTAAGACGATGATTATTCCATGGGGTCACTACTACATATGGGCTGATTATTCCACAAAAAGTTTCCACGCTTCCACTAGTTTCATATTTTTTTTAAACAGGGCGGGATTTTCTTCGCTATTGCCACGAAAGTTCATCACAATATCGATGAAAATCTTAATTTAACCTAGTCGGGATTTTCGTCGCTATAGAGACAAAATTTCGTTGCAATAGCGACGAAAATTTTATCTATCTTATTGGTCGGTGTTAACAACTAGTTGACTATTTTATCTATATATACATGACTTTAAGAGACTTTGTGACACAATTGATATAGTTGTGACATTGTTCTCGGATTTTGTTTGAGCTGTTTATTTTTTCTGTCACCCACCAGTTGAACAAATCCAATTCTTGATCTAGTACATAGCTCGAATTTTGAACTTGCAAGGTTAGTATGTTATTTTTTATTGATGTACTCATTTAACTTGTAATTTTTTTTTCAAATGTCCAAATTTCATTTAGCTTATTTTTTCCTTGATAATATATTTATATAATATGTGTAGTTATACCGTATTTCATGTCTTTGGTTTTTGGATATAGTTAGTATATTCTATGGAAAAGGGTATGTGGATTCCATAATATTCTAGGTTTATGGAATCCACATACCCTTTTCCCTTCAATTGTAGCTATAATCTCTCTCTCTTTTCATTGATAAAGATATGGAATTGCTCTTGAAACTCAAACCTAATCGGTGAAATGATAGTAATTGATTGCTATATTCCCTACTTTAGCAGGGACTAATACGATACATAAACATTAACCCTAAACTTATGTTAGGTGTATATGTCGTTATTATATAAAGAAAACATCTGTACACATATGACCTTATTATAAAGATGTTATCTATGTCATCATGATGTTGATCCTCTACACATATGATCACCTTATTATAAAGATGTTGACCTTATTATAAATATGTAGGTCACTATAAATAAACATATCATAATCGAAAGGAGTAGCCAAAATATGAAAAATTGACAACTTAGTGTTTGGTATGGTGTAGGTAAGACAATTACTTGTTAAGACAAGGATTTGTCACAATGAATGAAAATGACAGGAATCTTGCTCGGTTAAGAGTGGCATTAGAGGCGAGGGGTGATGGAAAATTGTATTGTACTTGCTATGGTTGCAGAGGCTTGCAAAATAGAATACTTTTAATAACAACAACCAAAAAACATTGTAGGGAGAAGGGGCACACAGAAGGGGGTTATGAATATCGTCCCTTGGTAAGAGGATTCAATATTTAATGTATTCTCTGTAATAATCAGTATGTCATGAATTTTATTAATATTTCTTATCGGGATTTTTATATTTTCCATACACACTAACTTTTCTATGTTGTTTTTAAATATATAGATGTTTCCCCCAAAGTGTCGACCTCCAGAGAGTTATTTGTCAAGTACTAGCATAAATACTACTTTACATGGATATGAACTTCGAGATCATAATATTGAAGTTGTTGATCAAGTTATTGATGATGATATGGACAGAGATAACGTTAGTGATTCAAATCAGGAAGATGAGATACATAGATTGATCCAAGACACATTTTCTCCAATGGATGAGGACAACCAGGATGATAGTCATGATGTTGATCCTCTACTCGAGAAGTCACGTCAACCGCTTTATGAAGGCTCGACAATAAATATTTTATCTGCTATATTGTTGTTGGTGAACCTGAAGGTTTTGAATGGTTTATCATACACATGTCTCACACAAATACTAAGGTATTTAATTTGTTAATTATTTATGCTTGCATGTTCACAAATACTTAAAAGGTTCAATTTATTCCTATATTGCTATTGTTTTTTAATTTGTAAATTAGTATATTGGATGATATATTGATGATCAATATTGTTTACATTAACATATTGTTTAGAATTTTGTATATTGTTGGGTGATGTTCTATTACCAATGTCAAATATTTTTCCACGCGCATATTGAGAAATATCCGCGATTATGAAAGAAATTGGAATGGACTATCAGGCTATTGATGCATGTCCTAATGATCATATCATATATTATGGATAGTATGCATTAGAAAATGAATGCCCACAATGTCAAATAAGTAGATATCGAACCGATAAAGAGTCAAAAAAGGTGTCTCGCAAAGTTCTTTGTTATATTCCGATAATTCCACGTTTTCAGCAGTTGTTCAGGTGCCAAAGTATAGCACAATTTATGGATTTCCATGCAAAGAATAGAAGTCAATACGATGTTCTTCGAATGCCTGCATATGGTTCTGCATTGAACTACATCGAAGAAAATAGGCCAATTTTTAAAGAAGAACCTCGTAATATTAGACTTTTGTTGGCAGCTGATGGTGTCAATCCATTTGGAGAGCTTCATTCTACGTACTCAGTGTGGCCTTTTTTTGTTATAAACAATAACCTTCCTCCTTGGATGTCGATTAAAAGAGAGCACACAATGTTGGCAATGATTGTTCCAGGTATTTAATTATCTTTTACTTGCTTCAAAGCATGAAAAAATATTTCATTTCTTTGTTTCGTGCATGGTAATTATTTATTTTATATATCACAACATCTAGATAAGTATAATTAATCATGCATTAGGTTGAACCAATCAGGTAGGTACCAGGTTAAAGATATGAACGTATATATTGAGCCTCTCATCGATGAGTTGTCGAAGTTATGGGTTGGCGTCACTATGTATGACATCTCTAGAACAATAGGGCAAAGACGATTTCA